>JAJSRW010001643.1:0-23544 GCA_022414725.1 Microglena sp. YARC
TCACGTGATTGTCATGCTACACATTATGCAAGCCATCAAACCCGTTTGTCATTGACACGTCTATTCTCCGACATGATCATCGAATTCGGCATGGCAAAAGCTCATATTTACAGTTTTAGGTTTGTCATTGCTAAAATCATGATGAAAAAGAGGCTTCTTCGAGTACCCACAACGAGGGATTGCGTGTCGTTCAAAGTGCATAATCGGAACATGGATGATGTCCATGCTATGTGACCAACAGCGTATCCCATACACCATGCTATTCAAGTTATGGAAACTTGTACACTCGACGGGAATTCGAGACGTCTCATTGATGTATGGCCCAACTTCCACTACAGTACGGCTGGAACAAGCAAAATTGTGCCTGTACCGAAGCGTATTTCATTTTGCAAAGCGGATTTGTTATCGATGATGTAATGTTGGTCGCACTTCGCTTGTACGTTTTTAGCCGTGGCATATTCCGTCGCATACTCAGCGGACCGTATTGGACAACACTTCTACATCTGAGCACGATGGCGCGGCAGCAAAACTGAATTGTATTCACTCCGTGCAACGAAGTTTGTTTCGTCATCAACTATCGAGCGGATGTAACTGGCGCTTGTACTCATGTCCAACATCGATGCACGAATACTTGGAAAGAATGATGGACTGCTTCTCATCGTGTTCGTACTTGTTCACGAGCGCACCGTTTGTCGTCGTTCTTCTCTGGGACCAACCGTGTCGTCGATTCTTTCTCTGGGACCACCGTGTCGTCGTTCTTCTCTGGGGGAACCACCGTGGTGTCGTTCTTTCTTTTAAAGACCTCTTTGGGGGGGAGGGGTGCGCGGGCATCTTCACGGAAGTGGATCGAATGGTATCACGATGTTCTTATTTCGTTGTGTGGTGGATGTTCGCATTCGAAGTCTCCCATGTCTTAGCATGTAGCGTGGGGTACCTCAAACTCGTCGGTCATCAAAGTCCGAGATTACCCTTGGTGAGCCAGGCGCACCGGGTTGGCCGATCGGGGGTCGCGGCGAAAAGAATCCTTGACGCTGCATTCCTCGGATAACACACACAATTGCGTTTAACACATGTTCGCATCTGGATCCCGTTCTGCGAATCCAGCTGACCTCTGAACTTCTCATCAAACAAACGAGGCCTCAATCCTCGGGTGAGCGCAGGTTCCGTCAGCACTATCCAGACGCAGGACCAACTTGCTCATGTAAGTATCCGTACTCGTCCATGCGTTTTACGCCAGATGATACATGCAGGAAATGGCCATTGTGAATTCGATGATCGCTACAAATCTTGTGGGATTCAAGAACCGATGTTTCGTTTACGAACTCAATAACATAAACTCTTATTCCTTTACACCTTTGTTTGACAATGATCAAATCAATCTGCGCAGCAGAACAAGCGTCGCGTCGCGTACAACCGCTTGGACTTCCCGTTACTCGTTCGTGTGTCCATATCACGTCGCTATCCGAGTACCAAACCTGCAGGTGATCCTTGACACGGTATTTCATGCATTCAGGACGGTGTCCATTTTACAAGTGTTTCGGAGTGACACCTGAAATGCCGTTGATCGAACCGAAGAAAGAAATGGGTAAGATGCGTGATGATGCACACGTTGTCCCGTATGAATGTTTTTTTGTATGTTCTTCGTCATCCACAGGGATGGTCTTGAGTATGTCGCGTTTTTAAATTACATTTATACTATTTGTCCTTCAACTAATTTGGAACACTCTGTACACAATTGTTTAAAACAATCTGTGTTTTTTGTAATCGTACGCAAACAACAACACGAACAAGCCCCAATGCAATTTATTGCGATCATTGGATATTGTGTTGGTGTGTCCTCTTGACTATTAAAATACTATTGGCGATATTTCCCAGGTTATCAGTCAGACGGAATTACTTAAATGAAACCGCTTACGTGTACGCACACCTTGCGTGTTAAACCTTATATGTTGTCTGCGGACCAGCCGTGAGTGGACCGGTAGGTGTCATACGAACATACCGAGTTTTTATCATCGACACAACAGAGCTGCGTAGTGGGCAAGATGGGAAGGTCGTCCTAGACCCATCAGATTCCATTGCAGTTGCAGCCTATGCGATTGTGAGAGACAGAAAGAGCATCACCGGTCCGAGTAAATGCATGTTTCGGAAGAAGCAAGCCTGCGACCGTCCGGGTAACCACTCGATCGATTTTTGAGAATACGACAAGTGGAGTGGGAATCACCCTCCAGCTTCTCTTTGGCTTAACGTTATTGTACAACCTTACCCTAATGGTTGCAATACAGACTTGGCTCGTTTTCGGATTTCGTGCGACCAAAAACGATCTCACCCAACTAACTTCACGTCTGCTGAAAATCGCTTGAGGATCTTGTAAACACGTTCTTCTTACACAGTCTCCACATCGACATAAGGTGTTTGAACTCATCTGTCCACAGAAACGTCTCTTGAAATTCATTTTACATGAACATATAATGGCCCAGTGGGATAATGCGCAACTTCTCCCGGTCACAGTCAGGTCTTCATATTGAGGATGGCAGATCCGTAGGCACGCAAACCTTCATATCAGAGAGTTCTTTCATCATGCACCGCTTGATACCGCCAGAAAGAGTCTTTGACCTCATTTTCCGATGTAACGCTGCAAGTTGTCACGGATTCTCGGCGTCGCAAAGCCAATCTCCACCACTCTTCAGAAACTTAGCGTAATTTGACAAGTACGCCGAGATTACTTATCCGTCCTCGATGTACTCAAAGCTGCTCCATTTTCACGCAGAGACTCCCACATAGGAATCATGTCAGCAAAACCCCCCGCAGTTTCCTTTTCTGCCTTGTCTGCTTTTGATACCCGACTTGTGGTAAAATGCACCACGTGTCAGCGTCCATGTCTTATTTTATCGTCTGCCAAATACGTTACCGTAGCGATGTTGCTCCGTCCTGGATCCACACCTAGGGTACGACATACCCGCTATATCGGGCAATATCGTTTTAAGTGAGCCGTCGTATTTTTCTGCGATCTTTGATACCTTCTTCTTTACGAGGGTTCTTACAGGTCTTCTTCAGATCTGGAGACAAGGACCTGTACTGTCTTGCTGTACTGCATGCTCAAGGAGACTCCGTCAGTACAGATGCTGCAGTCGAAAACCCACCCATTCTTGAACAGGTGGTTTTCTGAAGAAGGAACCGCTGCGACTGTTTTTCGGGCGTTCACAAGCGTGTCATACAAACCCTTTGCATGTCTGTACTGCGTCAGAGCCTTGATATCCTTAAACATCATCATTACTGCTTCAGGACCGACTTGTATGCCTCCCATTCACCAGGACCACATGATTTTTTCTTCTTTCTGTGCAGAGCCTCTGGGCAACATGAAAGCTGTCTGGATTCTTTACATGTTTCCCACTTTGGTAAGCTATCAACGATGTTCTGGTCATTGGGGAACATGTGCCTGAACAGTTCACGAGGGTCTTCAGGTCAAGGCGAACATGCACCCGTTGACATTGAAGATGGGCATCAATCAGATACGACGTGCATCCCATATCCCTCACAACCGTGTCTGTATACCAATAATTAAACCGGACCATGGGTCGGAAAAATCCATGTCTTTGCCATAGTTATCATTAAACTCGACTTCCATCCTGGAACACTCAGCATCTCCCTAACTTCATGACGTACTCTGAACAGACTCTGGCCATCCCTCCATGTTTTGGACTTCTTGCTGAAATTAGCTGCATCACTCGTCGTATCCGAATGATCTTCGATGTGTCCAGCGTCTTCGGGGCATTTAATTTGATTTAAAAGTGGTGGAAGTGAGTCTGGCCCAGGCGTGGTATCAAAGAACCCATGCGTTGTTTGACACGACAGTGCTTCTCAATGTGTGACCTGCATAGTTCAATACCTGATCGAAATAGATCGGATAAGACTTGATGTAGTCAGCGTCGTCATTACCAATTACATCGCCGATGGAGTCCTTCACAGCTTCATACGATATCTTGCTTTCTCATCAGGGAAGATTCCGTCTACCCCCTCTCGATACGGAGCCAATCCTTCCAGTAGGTATCTTTCATGTTGTACAGGTCTGGAATCTCCAGACCTTTCTTCTAAGAGACTCGTTGATGTGGAAAGTCAGCACCAGACTAAGACCGCCGTAACATGCGGCTCACCCCATTGTCGAGCTTGGTCCACATGCTCCCTAAACTTACGAATTCTTTCATCGTCAAGACTCATTGCCTTCTTCAGGCGCATTTCACACACACATCTTTTCCACCCGTTCTTGTATTCTGAGAGGGGGTCTGGCGATGAGACCATTGTCTTCGCATAAACGGACAAGATCGTCCTTGTTGGACTTCGACGAGTATGGTACTTCAGCCAATTTCAGTAGCTCCTTCAATTTCGATAGTAGCGATTTCAATTTCGCCATCTTCCATAATCAATACGTCACAGACCGCTTTATACACATAAGTGTTCCAAACGTGTTCAAAACAACCCATAATAATTTTATCAGTGAGGTTGCCGAATGCTAAGGAAATCATATCAGACACGTGCGTCTTTGTTTCATTCGGTATGTAGTTCAAACGACGAAAGTCTCTCTTCACCTTAGCGAAGCATAGCTCAATAGCATTGAATTCTGGACTGTAAGGAGGTGTGTAACAAATATTGACGGGGTGAATGAGGAACAATTTCTTATGGATACTGGCATTGTCCGTTATTACTACTGAGTTATTGCACAAACTCAATGATTCAATAAATGCAACGAAGTCCGTCTTCTTCACATCCTTTTCTTCACAACGAACTCTTTCCTACCATCTGAAAAAACTGCCATCAACAAATTGTGGTGTACCCACCCACCAGTAGTTTTAACGATAACAGGTTTTCCTACAGGGGAATACCCATAATGTGGCTTGAGACGCTCACTAAACCCACATTCGTCAACGGATACTAAAAATTTCCCAGCATTGATTGTCTCCTTGTACCTACTACAAAATTCATTGACAAGTGGAACTAAGTCCCCTTTACACTGTCCACGGAGTTTGCTCCTTTTTCTTGTAAAACCAATGAGTTTTATGAAACGATACACTGTTTTAGTTGATAATCGTACATTGTAAGTACTTTTGAAAAAAGCAACGACGCCTCTTGCGGTTGTGCATTGAGTTGACAATAAAAACGATTTTAACAAATCCTTATTCGTCTCAAAAAGGTTGCTTACAAATTCACGTCGTTTTCGATTTACACCAAAGCGTTTCCACCTCCACAGAGTAGAACGACTGATGTTCGTAAACACAGAAGTTTTTAACACACCCAAGTCAGCAACCATTCTTAACGCCAATTTTCTAACGGCGATGTCGTACATTTATTTCCATCTGATATGTTTCATTTTACTGTTCCGCCGTCTGTAGAATGGGAAGCTGAGTTTCTGTAAATAAAAAAGTTCGTTCAAAAACACCTCATTTAATTGTTCCAAAATCTTAATAATGTGTGTATCACAATCACAATGCAGCCGCACAACAACGCAACATCAAACGTCTTCGACAAAGTCGGCTATAACAAGTCTCTTGAGACCAAGTCTCTCGCCAAGGTTGTGCTTCTCACTAAAGATGAAAGCTTCTTGATAGAGGACTTTATCACGTACTACGGCGAGTTGTTCGGGTAAGAAAACGTGATCGTGGTAGACAACGGGAGCACGTGCCAGTCTGTTCTGGATGTGTACGAGTGGTACTCTTCAACCCGCGGTGTCCAGATCAAGCTTGATAAGCGAGACTTCAGCTCTGCCAATGTGTTCATGAGCGAGCACATGCGAGAGGTCGCACCTTCGTGCGAGTGGATCCTCCCTCTAGAGACCGACGAGTTCGTGTTTCAGCATGAGGGTCCTTAAACGACCCCCTCTTCAGACTGAGGCCGATCGACGTTCGCGCGTACCTGGAGTCTCTCCCGGAAGACGTCTCCATCGTCAACTACGGGTCCGTTCTGGGATCCTCTGTCGACCCAAATGACGATACCTACGACCTATCCCGAGGCATGTACCCGCGCCCTACGACCAACATTACGCGGTTCAAGAACCAGAACTGGGGACAAACTCATCGTGCGCGCTTCGGAGTTCCTTTACATGAAGATGTGGTGCCACCAGGCCACAGTGAAGACGGGATGCAAGGTGCGTTCCCATTTCCTAGGACTCCTTCACTTCCACGAGACCGGTTTCCGTCGCAAGGTCGAAGCGCAGTCCGCGTCCTTCGAACCTTCCCGTATATCGTCAACATCCGCGACATCAACGAAGAACAGAGCATCGAGGAAGTGCGTCGCAATCACACCGAGTGCCAGAAGTACATAGAGCTCGGGGTTTTGTGCGGACATAAGATAGAGTACTACGACTTATTCCTCCGTCGCCTTCTTGCGCTTAGGGCGTTCAGAGACGTGCTTGGGCGAAACCCAGTTGACCCTGAAGAGTTCAATCAAGTCGCCGACGATCCCGACCCCGAGTCTGCTGTACTACGCAAGAGATTGAACATGAACTCTAACCTTGATAGGGCCATTGTGGATTGGTCGTGGGAAGCACTGCTCTACAACGACTTCCCAAGCAAGCACTCTAGTGCGAGCGAGGGAGGAGAATCCGTATACTACGAAAACTACCAGGTGGTAAACTTCTTCAAAGACGTAGAGCAGAAGAGAAGTGTTGTTTTTGATCCACAAAATGAAGCATCATACCAACAATCCTTACCGCCGAGTTTTTACGCGACTTTCGAAGAGGCGATGCGATCTCACAAGTCACTTAAAAAGCTCGTTCACGCCTACGCCCCCCTGTACGCTTTCCTATTTGACCCTTTTCGAGAGAACGACTCCCTTGAAGCGATTCTCGAAATCGGCGTGCAGCAGGCGGGGGCGTTCGCAAATGCATTGTCCTCGTTCTTCCCGGATGCCGCAGTAGTCGGCAGTGTGGGGCCTACCGACCCGCCTATCGAAGAGAGTCCCGGCAACTCCATGATAACGTATGTGCATGGCGAGGATCTTCGAACGAGTTCGCGCGGCAATTGGACCTGCAATTGACCTAATCGTGCACACACCTCTGCGTCCAAGGTGGGTGCGCTGCAAGCGTTCGCTCCGTATCTGAAACCTGGGGGCTCTTCGTGATAGAGTCCGTGATTGTCGGATCCGCCCACCAGGATATTTCCGTCTCTCGTGTCCGAGATGGATGCAATCGCTACCGCGAGTGTCTCGCGACCCACAAGTGGTATGACCTTAGAAACGTCAAGGGGGTGCCGGAGGATGTCGTTGCGGTCTTCCAACGCCCATTGTTGCCATGATGCATTCAAGAAAATTTCTTACAATTTTGGATATCCGGATCAAGAAATTACAACAACCTGAAGATGCCCCTGTATTTTAAAAATATCATACAGTATATTTAATAAAACAAAAACTGTAAACAGATGCCTCCCAAAGCGTCTCGACTCCGATCCTCATACTCCAGCGCCGCCCCATCTTCACCCTCTTCTTGTTCCAATGGAGATGGGCAGCGTATCATTATGTTTGTCATGATCTCCATCGCAGCCATCCTCTTCCTCTTAGTGCTTATGTCCATGGTCAGGACCCAGCGAGACGCCATGGAATACGTGGTGGAGAGCAGCAATGAAGAGGGATTTGAGGGGAAGGAGGATAGTGCACAAAGGCGTCCAGTGGCGCTATCAAGATCCCATAAGAAGAAGCCGATCGCCGCAACACTTGTCTACCTCCATATGGACGGGTGCGGATGGTGCGAGCGATTTATGCCGGTGTGGGAAGAAATGAAAACCAAGCACGGTAAGGGGGGGGGGCTTGACCATGCGCAAGTACGAACGCGGCGACCCCGCTGCTAAGAAGTACCTCAATTATGCAACCGGATTCCCCACGATACTGCTCGTTAAAGCTGGAGATGTGAAGAAGTTCTCCGGAGAGCGCACTGTAGAGGGTATGGAAGACTTCCTGAAGACCCAAGGTGTGATTCTAGTAGCATCAAAGGAGGGTTTTGTTAAGAATATGGAGGACGAAGCAGCCGCTATGAGGAAGAAGTTTTCAAAGCTCAAGAACCAGGTAATGAACTCAGTTATAACATCCAAGAATTGAGCAGATTCACCATGTCAACGTGCCCCATCCGCAATGCGATTCGCAGCGGGCAGTTATTTAACACCTTGGGATCGGCTCCATATTTGAGTAGCAGCTTAGCGAGCTCGACGTTGCCATTTTGTGCCGCCCATTGAAGAGGGCTGTCTCGATCGACGTGTGCGCTGACGCCTTTATCTAGTAAGAACTCTGCGATCTTGAAGTGACCATTCTGGTATGCTAGCAGTAATGCCACCCCTCCTATGCGACCGATGACGTCCGTATTGTCCATGGAGGACGACGACGACCGGATGAGTGTGCAGAAGAGTTCTATGTTGCCCGCCTCTACAGACGCCAGCATCATTGAGTCGTCTTCCCCCCTGACAGTGTTTCCTTCTCCATTGTGTCTGGTATGGTGCGGTACAGCGTCTTGCATCAGCACAGCCGCTTGGAGCTGGTTCGAGAGTTGTTGTTGTTGCTCTTGTTTCGCGTGGAACGTCGAGATTTCCGACTCTAGGGTGAGTATGCGACATTGTAACAACGTGTTCTCGGAGTAGAGTGCAGATATCGTCTCCTGCTGTTGCTTCACCGTGATAGTGAGACATTCGGAGTAGACGTTCGGTCATTCATAGAAATATCTTCAGCTGTGTCGCAATGCTTAATATCGATTTCGTCCCCTGCTGAACTAGTAGTCCCTTGGCTGTTGCTGAAGGTAAAGATATCATTGTCGTATGCGACGCCACTACAGGGTGTACTTGTGCATTTGTGCACTTAAAGGGGTGTACTTGTGCATTTGTGCACTTACAGGGGTGTACTTTTGCATTTCAGTTTTTTGTATGACTTTGTGTCTTTACACTCATACACGATTCCGTCGTTTTTTATCCTTGGACAAGATCCTGCCTCCCGGCGGATTTTTTGAAATTTCTACTCAGAATTTAGAGACTCCGGAACGACTCGCTAGATACAGTCAACGGAATACTAAAATGAAACCGCTTCGTGTAAGAGAATATCGTGGTTCTTTTTTAGATCACGGCTCTCCATCCTGCAAACTCCGTATGTTTCATTTTACTTCTCCGCCGACTGTAGAGCTGCATTGCGTTTCTCTTGCATTGTTGTTTTTGATGTTGTCTGCGTTTGCAGAGCAGTGTAGGTCTCCTGTGTACGTGGCAGGGATGGTAGCGTCCGAAATGGTAGTGAGCAGTCCTGGTTGTCGCATCCAGATCTTTATGATACAGAATGATCGCTTGGGGCTGATGGATATGCCGTTGACTGAGTTCGCTAGCGACGCGTCCTTCAAAAACGTCTCGCCTAGCACACTACACATGATGTCCTCCCAATCCTGGGTCACGCCGTCCTTCAGGATTTTCATCGACACCGTGGTCCGCCCGATGTTGAGTGGATCGTCCCAACACGGGAACACGTGTTCGCGCATCACAAAGAACATGCCGTTCTGTACGTCCTCACGCATGATGTCGATGTACGCGAGGACCTCCTTGGCGGTGCTTATGTTCCCCAACCGGACGTAGCTATCGTACGTCCAGTCATGGTCTTGAGGGTTGTGGAAGTATACCGTCCATATATCATTCAGGAACAATGGAGAAGCCTCCTCCATAGCAGCTTGGTCCACTGGGTAACCGCCGTGATTGTTCATATCGCAATCCTCATTTCATTGAGTGATTCAGTCTTTACACTCTTCACTTCGGGGACCCCCAAAAATACAATGTAAGGAATTTGCAATAATTAATAAAAAGTAATTAGAGAGAATGTCAACCTTGCCCGGGGAAGACTTCGACCGCTCCTTGTGGTGCACGATCGTTTCGTATTGCAGCCAGGAGCGTGAGTACATCGAGTCCTTGTTGCTGAATGCAGTCAAATACAGCGATTTTGTAGTGGTAAGCATTGGGGAGCGTTTGTACTCTGGACAGCTTGAGTCTATTGAGGAGCTCTCCTACATTGCGAAAGTGTGTGCGCGTGTGGGTGCCTCCAGCGGGAAGTCTGTGCTCACTGTCAAGTACCCTGTGTCCGACGCCGACCTCCTCAACCCGTACGTATTGCATAACCTGGCTAGGCAGACGGCTTTCCACGAGGCGCGCTCTTACACGGGGTACCGGCCGTTTTGGGCATTCCTCTTGGACACGGACGAGGTTCCCGACAGCGACGCCTTGCGAGCATGGTCGAGCACCCATCGCGATAAGATCGAACATGACGGGTCCAATGTGATGTACAAGATGGGGAACTATTGGGCGTTCATGCACCCGTTTCTGGTCTCTATGCTGCTCCAGGACTCTATTGTTTTGGTGCATTCGAATGTGTTAGGATCGCCCCGCGCACTGACGCACAAGAGGGAGCGCGATAGCATCGCGGATGCCATAATATCTGGTGGTGGGGGGATGGTAGTGCGTCGCAACGTGCTTTCGGACGGGATCAAAGGTGGTCCTCTTCCATCAACACTCTCATCTTGTAACGGACAGGCCATGTTTTGGCATTACTCGTGGGTGCGTACGTCCAACGCATTTTCTAGTATCGTTGGTCTGCGCGATGGCCTGCTCGGAAAGGTGAGAAACTGGGGACACTCCGTAGATCGTGACAGGGTGGCGGATATAAACAATGCGTTCGACGAAGTTGAACGGACCGGTAAGTGGCCCGGCACAGACTTTGTGCACGGTATCGCACTCACCACAACAACGACACTCAAGCCTCCATTCGAGATTAAATCAAACACGCCGCATCATGTCCATCTTAACATACCATCTCCCGTTGCTATTGATGATGTGAAAGATACAGATGTGGGCCTCCGACGTGTTGTTCACGTGTACCAGCGTCACTGCTCATGCTCACCTAGCTCTGTGCACAAGAGGCGCCCGGACTATTTCGACCGTCGCGGCATATTCGCATCACTCCTTCGTGACGTGAGTCGCGACGCTCGCGTTGCATCTTTCGTGATCGCGTACGACGACACAACTGGATCGCTTGCATCGCACTTCGTTTCTGACATCTTGAAGGATCATGAAGAGTATGACAAAGGCAAGGTGTCCACATCGGTCGCGCGTGGGGGGGGACACGCCTCGGCGTTGCGCAACTTGTTCGCTTTGATCGAGAGGCACGTGAAGAGGGTCGAGTATTACCGAACGATGTCGTATACTTGCTCGAGGACGACTACGCGCATCGAGAGGGATGGGTAGGCGCGCTCCTCGAAGGATTCGACGTGCTCGGTGACACGCCGGGCTACGTCACATTGTACGATCACCCCGACAAGTACAATTTGCCGATGTACCGAGATCTTCAAAGCTGTGTGTTACACAGTAAGTCGTTGCACTGGCGTACAACCCCTCGACAACGAACACGTTCGCTTGTCTCGCGGGCACGTTGATGAGTCACTTGCCTCTGCAACTGCGTTTCTGTTCTCTCCCGGGTCCCGCTGACGATCACGGAAAGTTCTTGGCGCTCATGAAAGAGAAGCATGCGCCTCTCATCTCGGCGATCCCTGCTTTCGCTACGCACGTGGAGAGCAATTTGTTGTCCCCCACGGTTTCCGAGACTGCGTGGGAATCCTTCTGCGGGTTCAAAATTAAGTAGAGAGCCGTCACGTTGCCCAAAAAAGCAAGGTTCGATTATAATGTTTCCATATATATTTTAGAACAACAGTAAGAAACATAGGAATGTGTGACACGGGCTACGTGATTCGCGACCATTTGCCTGCGATATTGCAAGCTATTGCGGTAGACCTTACTAAGATCAACATTGAGCTCCCATTGCAACTCACTCGTTGTTATTGCACTGCTTTGATGATGACACATCTGCTTGTTGCGCGTGTTCAGGATACACTGAACAATTGCAACCATGTGAAGTCCAAGAGATTGAGTGAGCAAGACCGTGATAGTTCGCGCAAAAGTGGTATCTAGTTTTTACGACGCTATGTTTACCTCTTCGGACGATCATTGCATGTTTTATGTACTTCTGACGCAGTACAGTAAGAAGAAAAATAATGCAGCGAAATGATAACAACAAGGACCTTGAATATTACTTCCCTGGTCACGTTTTTGTGATAGAGCGTGTGGATAGGGACCGTTTCAACATGTACCAATCTTTTATAGGGGAGTATGACTTGAACGGGTACATAGAAAAGGCTAGCGCCATATCCGTCGGGCGTACCAGGATGATGAAGTGGGTTAAGGGAATGGTCGACATGATGGGTGTGGGCAAAAAGTGGGACGCTTCAGTCCAAGAATTCTGGAGTGACATGACTTTGACCGACGACTACGTCAACATGGAGAATATGCATATAGACGGAAACATTCATTTTTGTTACACTTCATATCCAATAAAGGACTGCAGAGTTGCACTTGCAAACTTTGTGACTCGACATTTGCATGCATTGCGTAATGAGAGCGACATTGATGTAACATATGGCATTCACCCATCAATCCACAATGAGTACACCCCCTTGACAATTCGAGCCATGACAGCATCGCTGAAGGTGGTGGAAAAAAGACTTATTTGAAAGATTTAATTGTTTTACAAATGTACACACACACCACGCACACGAATGTCACGTCTAAGTACCAAGAAAGAGAGCTTTTTGTATGTACGATTCCCAGGGAGATTATATGTGCAACAGATCCTCACGTCAGGAAATGTATGACCCTCGCAAGGACAGTGGGCTATTGTACAACCTTCCTTGTGTTTCTGGACAAACCCATGGTGGTCCTATGCAGAATAATTGCCAGAGCCAGGGTAAAATGAAGGGTAATTTTGGCTCCGGTCGAATGCCTTTTGGGGAGATGTTCACCGTCCGAGCTTCTCAGTGGCGTGAGCAGACGAGGAGGGGGAACGATTGACCCCTTTTCCGATTAGCTTGTTGTCTAGGATGAAATCAACGGTCGCCTTTGCAAAGCACATGACGGCCCTCAGGTTCTTCCCGTTCACGTTCACGGATCCAGTGTTGAAAACGATCGCCTTAGAATCGTAAATTTCGTCGTCGTCCTCCATTAAGATCACTTCACCTGACATGATCAGACCGGCGTACTTCCCAGAGTTCGAATAATCCCGCCTCATATTCTGAGAAATGTTGATCGTATGCACCTCTGTGGGGCTTAAGTTGCAGCCGAAAGCGGATTCCGGACGAGTCTTGGAGTTGATGCACCTCAATAGCCGCAGAAGGTTCAGCTTTGAAAGCAAGGACAGCTCCATTTTCAACGACGTGTGGATGTTGCCTATGTTCACTCCCTTGATCTTGACAATACCATGGTTCGCATCCTCAGCCAAGTACTGCGAGATTCCATATGTAGTACATGACGGCAATGCACTCGTCAGCAGTGCACAGTCCGGTCACGTGCGTCATGCCGTTGGAGAACAACTTGATACTCCAGGTCGATTTCTTGACATTCTTCACCTTAGTTGGAGTCTTAGCGGTCTTCACTCTCTTTGGAGTCTTGACAGGGGGTGGTGGTGGGCGGAAGGGTAGAGGCTTCCTTACTTTTATCTGGTGACCGCCGTTGAACTTCTTATCACACATTGTAGGGATGGAACCCACCGTGTCCATGCTGAATTTCACGAAAGACTCCTCGTCCGATACTGTAATGCACAACCGATTTGACAACTGGACCATCATGACGATGTTCCCAATATGCTGCCCGATTTTCTTGGCATCGTGGATAACTTCGTCGTACTCTTTCCTGAAATTCGTAATGTAATCAACAACATTCTCCTCCATCCACTCCGTCGGCGGGATGTCACGTGTGGTCATGACGAAGTTGCAAGTATCGGTAGACGAAGAACACGCCTCATGCTCCACCGACATGTCATCATGCATCTTCTTAGTAGGACCCGCCACCTCATGCTCCACCGACACGTCATCATGCATCGTCTTAGTAGGACCCGCCACCTCATGCTCCACCGACATGTCATCATGCATTGTCTTAGTAGGACCCGCCACCTCATGCTCCACCCACATGTCATCATGCATCGTCTTAGTAGGACCCGCCACATCATGCTCCACTGACACGTCATCATGCATCGTCTTAGTAGGACCCGCCACCTCATGCTCCACCGACATGTCATCATGCATCGTCTTAGTAGGACCCGCCACATCATGCTCCACTGACACGTCATCATGCATCGTCTTAGTGGGGCCCGCCACCTCATGCTCCACCGACATGTCATCATGCATCGTCTTAGTAGGACCCGCCGCCTCACCGGGACTCGCCTCATTCACTAGCGCCTCAAGCACCTCCAGTGCGGGTTCTACATTATGGGGCGATTCATTGGTGCGTTGAAGCCTCTCATTCTGTGCAGCTACATAGCTCGGGGCCTCACTCTTAGATGATGATGTCGATGACGCAATGAGATTTCCGTTAATCTTCCCATGATTGGTGGAACGATTTGGAGTATGATGTGCCACGCCGAACTTGAACTTCTTGACGAACGACTGTGGTTGTTGTGTGTGATGGTCGTTTCGACGATCGTTAATCCGATCCCGAAACGATTGCAATTTGGAAACCGGGTTCATGTTCGCAGTTACAAAACAAGCATAAAGAAATCAGTAAAATAGAAGGGATAGATGCGCTTCTGCGTCACTATTATATAGGTTTCTAATTTTCTAATTAGGGTAGGGTTTTGACACCGCCCCCCAGGTATTTAGTGGAAGTGGAGTACGTACGTGTCCATAGATGGCTACCTCAACCGCTATTGTAACCGCCCTTGCGGCTGGTGTGGTTCGACCAGAATCTTCTTGGCCATTGGTAAGAACTAAGTCTATGCCGCCTACGAGCGAGAACCTTCGTGTGTCGACTATCACAGCACAGGGTTTGTTGGCGGGGGCTGTCTGTGAATTTCAAAGCATTGTACGAGAACTTCATCTCTCTACGGAACCTGCTCATTTGACATTCCAGATGATCAAGTACAAGGATTCATTTGGGCCTGTGTGCAAAGAGGCGTGCACCCAAAGCGTCGCTCGCGCGTGAATGGAAAGAAGGGCAAGGCAGAAGTGCTCCGCAACCAGAACACCATCGTCCAGTGACTTTTTGATCCCACCCTGTCATTGTTGCACCACGTGTCCATCAAGGTGTTCACGAACGGGCGAGTGCATATCGCAGGACTTCGGGATCCCGCGTTGGGTCCTGTCGTCATTTGTTCCATCGTCCGTTCAATTGAGCTCTGCTCGGCGGCTGAATCGATCGTCACGCCTGTCAAATGCTTGTTCACCTCCGAGGATGACATAGTGTCCCGCTTCTCCATCATCATGATCAACAGCGATTTCAAAGTACCCTTCTTCATAAAATGCTCTCGTCTCTCGGTGGTAGCCAGGAGACACGTCGGTCTGCGTTGCATTATGAGCAGGAACAACAGCGCGGTGTCAAGATCGTCTATCATTGCGCTCCTCCATGCGGAGCTCCCTCAAAGGACGTCACCATCATTGTTTTGTGCACCGGCAGTGTCATCATCACTGGAGCGAAACAACATGGCCTCAGGTGCCGATCGGCACGCAGTTCATCCCGGAACTTCCTGTTCGAGAACATATCCGAAATCGAAACTGTGACCGTAGTGTAAAGAATCCGGGGATCACCTTATTGATGGCGGGGGGGGAGAGAAAGCCTTCTGATACTATTCAGTATGTCCCTCCAAGTGTATAACGCATTGAGAACGCACTGGCCATGCTTGCCGCGCGCTATCGAATGGTTCGTGTTTTCTGACGCCTTCTCGGCGAGGGAGGACCCTGCACGCACACGTTGCTTACGGCGTGGTGGACGTTTTTCATCCCTCGTGCAAAGACTAACGCGTTCTTGGACCTCTACGCGTCCGGTGGTTGTCTCTGGTAGCCCGTCGAAGGATCTGTTTTTCGTCGAACGGCACCGGCGCCTAGAGTACTGCATGTTCGCCGACCTCGACATCAAAACACTCGACTCAGAGACGTTGCTGACAACGAGGCGCTTCGGGGGTGGAGCGAATGCTATCAATTATAAGCTCCGGATCTCCTCTATGCACCGACCGTGTGCTGTGCGCCGCCTGGAACGTCATGGTGGCAAGATGGGGTTCCACATCATATGGTCGGAACCTGTATGTCGACGACAAGGAGGCCGCGCGCTTGGCCAACGAATGGATGCTTAATCTCGCGCCACGCGACAGAGCCACCATGGACACGAGTCGTGTACCGAAAGACGTAGTCTTCGAATGCCATGGTCGCCAAGGTCACACGCGAGATGGAGATATACTGGCGCAAGGGGGATATACGTCCCATGGCGGCTCTTTGAAGTTCACGCGACGGATGTCCCGATCGTCATTGACGAGTTCACCCCCCTGTGCCGGCGGATTTCGAATACGTGCGCAAGTGGCTGAGTATGAGTGTGTTGTACCCCGTCGCTATCGATACGGCCAAAACGACTCTGACTCGTTCTCATTCCAAGTCAAAGTCCAATGCAATTAGCAAGCGATGTACCCTGAAAAACCCAAAGTTGTATCTTTTGGTGTCTCCTGATCTTGCGGTGGTGGTTCCTTGTGGCGATGATGAGTCGAAGTACAACACTGTTTTTGGAAGGTTCCTGACTAACCTCATGTACGAGTACAGTTCTTGCCGAGGCGTCAGCTTGGCGGTGGACGTGCGTGGCGTTGTTGTTTCTACCAACAAACGACTACTTTGTTGATAAAGACAGCATCTCGTTTTTGCTTGCTCTTCAACGTTCTCATCGTAGCAACCACATGTACTTTGTGTTGCGTAGACCGTCATCCATCTACCGTATCGTGTGTGCAGCATTGTCACTCGTGTCGAGGAGGGGTGTGGCGGAACGGTGGTGGTGTGAGGTCTCCGTGAAGTTGGGTCAGAGATGTGTGCGACGCGGATGCTTGGGCTTCATTTGCAGAGCGTCCCGAACGTTCCTGCTTCGTGCATTTGCACAATGATATTCATCATTGCGTTTGTAGAACGACGACTCAACACCGACAGTTGTTCTCAAACTAAAGTGGGACACACCTTGTAATCAATCATCCAGACTGCAGATCGTTGCTTTGGGCAACGTAGGGGGTGCAGCAAGTTGAAGAAGTTCTCCGAAAATATTCCGTGTCGCCTCTTGGTTAAACCGTTCAACCGTCTGCTGTCCCAAATCAAGTATCAGGTGTTGGTTGTTTCTGTTTCGTGAAAAAGTAAATTGTAAAACTTATTTAAACAAAAACATGGCAGCATTTTTCGATTCGAGAGGCATCGGCTATTCCTGGGAGAAAACTTTTTTTTGAATGCGAACCAGTCTGATATTATCATGGCTGCCAGTTGACTCCTCTAGTCGTATCCTCATGGGCAACTGGTCGAACCATCTTCCGACCATGGAGTTGTACTCTAACACGTGGCCAACGTCAACGGTAATTCTAAGCGACGCACTTAAGCACGAACACAATGAATTCTGCACAGCATTCGACATCTACATGCCGTCCGCTGCCAGTTGGAGAGTACTCCAACACACTATGCCTGGTACTATTGCTGACGCTTACTATGCCAGCAACATTCTCAGCGAAACGCTAGATAGCACCATCCGTCCATTCATATTTGTCCCAACGTCACTGTGGGTTCCGACTGGGAGACATGGGATCCTGTGTATTCCCCGTGCATGGTAGATCACAATGTGCAACGCATTTCTATTTTCGCGCGTTACGAGCTCGCGCAAGTCTCCGACATGCGCGTAAAGACCAAGCTCCGAAGTGATCGGGGACGCTTTGGAGAAGGTCAAGAGCATATCCGTTATACGTTCGACCGCACAGACAGCGTGATCAGCATGCATCCGTGCGGACTGATTGCACAGGAGCTGCAGGCGTTCTCCCTGAAGCCGTGCAACGAGCACCCTTTGTGACGGGTATGCTCACTGTAGCTTACGGCAACGTCGTGTCCATCCTAGTGAACCGCCTATCAAAGAATAGAGCGACAAGGTGACACGCATTGGGATCTTAAAATATTTGAACATCAACATCAACTTTTGCGTTTCATGGGAATCCCCTGTATAATTTGAATGATATTCAAATTGATATAATACAGGGTGTCCAAAACTTATTTGAAAACAACTGTATAAGGAAACGGGAACGTATGGTTACCAATGATTCTTAACACAAAGTAATATGCCTCCTCGCAACCGCAGCAGTAACAATATTGCATCACAAGTTGCCAATGTGCAAATGGCTAGGGCAAAGGTCGACCAGGCAAAGGCCGACCAGGCAAAGGCCGAATCATCAAAAGTCGTGAATGAATCAAGTGGTTTAGTATCCACAAAAGATAAGGACTACTTGGAACAGGACGAAGAAGTATCCGTGGGCAACGATTCGCTTGCATCTCGTCTCGTTTCTCCGAGGATGTGTTGGTGCAGAAGCGAGACGTTCGTCCTAAGTGGCCGCTTATTCTGAAGTGACTTTGTCAAAGACGTGGACATCATGCTGACAAACGTCACGACCGCTACATGGTGGGGGGTCAAATTCTCTCAAGAGATCCGTCCGCTTGAATCCGTGAGCGCTATGCAATAGCATGTGGTCAGAAAGTAGTATGCAGAGGGTGAGTGAGTCCTAACCCCGACGATATCACCGATTGCTAGTATTCCGAAACCCGCAGCTATACACGTTGATGAAGAATTACTACAAGCAGCAGGAGACGCGTAAAGAGATGTACGATGCAAAGGAAATCAGGACTCATCGAACGCATTCAGGACCAACGCGATACTTGCTCGATAAACAAAACAGAGACACCAATGACTCAACAAACCCCTTTGGAGGAGCACCAATGCTCAGGGAGGAGCACCAATGCTCAGGGAGGAGCAAAACCAGATGCTCAGGGAGAGCACCAATGTTGAGGGAGGATCATTGTGATTGATGTCGATTTCCCCCCAGTACCTGGAGTGGAAGATGCGATTAAAAATATAGGAGTATCAATGGTAAGTACATCCGCCTTCGCACGTAAACCACCTCATCAAAATGTCCGTGAAATCCTGAACACTCTCGCTGCCGGATACCGTTCAGAATCTCGTTTAATTTCTACCAGTGGTTGCTAGCCCTTGTTCCGTACGATGACCTGAACAAACTCGGTGACAAAGATCCGCGAACACTCGCCACGCCCATTGGTTTGCGATTGTGGCGTTCACCAGACTTTCGCACGTGTCTGGAGAGGGCCGCAAACCTATCCTGCGAGACCCCCCATCGTTTCCGCAGGAATATTATCGGTTCCAAACATGGAGGAGGCACTTCCGATAAAAAAAAGAAGGAGAAGCGTGTAATAAGTAATACCAATAAAGTTAACAAGAAATCAGTGTCCTATTCGGGATAAAGAAAGATTCGAAAAAAGATAAAGATACTTGCGACCTGATATCCATTTCTTACAAGGGACAAAAGCGATAGGTGGAAGCATACCGCAAGTTGACCATGTGATTCCTTGGTACGATAGTATTGTCTGTATGTGTTCCGTCACGAGCTCATGATTAGCGAGTGTCGGGCGAAAGGGGTTAAAATCAGCGCCCCCAATCTGGACATTTCGTACGATCGACAAGGTGATCATTGTGTTCAACAAGATGAAGACGAACCTTCCGACGCTCTATCCAGACACTGAGCGGTACACACTAGCAAACAAAAATCAACTTTGCATCTGTCTCTGGGCGTTAAACGAGTCTAACGGGGAAAGGTCAATTCGCTATGGCGGCCGTACCGGCTTTTCATTGTTTCTACTCCTTCTCCCATGTTTGTGAAAGTTTAGTCGATCAATGAGCCTGACTTTCGCGAAAGCATTCTTGAACGATCACTGAGTGACGCCCAACGCCGATCCCACTGACGACCATGCTTCTCAATACTCTAACATACTGGGTCTTCTCGTCCATTCCCTATACACCACCATCGCCAAAATATGGATGCTTTCCACATGGTCCCTTGATACTGAGACAGGGTAACGTCAAGTTCACACTTTTGACCTACACTCTCGAAACGGATATGTTTCGTCCTCTCCAATGCGAAGACTTCTCCATTAGCTTCAGGATCAATTCCGAACAAGGCGGGCTTTCCAATACCCATAATCTTTTGCGTCAACACATGCGTACCAAAAAATCTACAATATCGATAATATTAATCAAAGAGACAACAACAAAAAGTAACACGACTATCGTCACGATATTCGACGTACGTAACGATGGACACCTCCAAACTCATATCATCTTGGTCGAGCACTGACCGCAAATGAAGCTTTGGTTTAATCACTCTGTCATCGGCAACAAGGCGCTTTAAACATTTACATGTAAATTCAACGACTGTAAAAAGTTATAAAAAATTAACCGTTAAATGAATTTCTTATTACACAGCATCCGGGGGTCCGCGACATGTATTAAAAAGACGATGAATTCTCCATAGTGGTAAACTCCCTCGAGGCTGCTGTCCTCTACGAATCTTCTTCTCTACATTTTTAATTATTTTGATGTGTCCTCATTGCAACACCATTTTCAGTGGTTTTTGTGAAAATTCTCTACATTTTGACAGTATTTTGAGTGTCCTCATGTGCCAGACACGTATTTTTCAGTGTGTTTTTGTAAAAAGATTCTCTACATTTTGACAGTTATTTTGGTGTCCCTCATTGTGCAGACACCTATTTTTTCAGTGTGTTTGTTTGTGAAAGATTCCGCTACATTTGTGACAGTTATTTTTGATCCTCATGTGCAGACACCATTTTTCAGTGTGTTTGTTTGTGAAAGATTCTCTACATTTTGACAGTTATTTTGATTGTCCTTCTATGCACGACACTATTTTAGTGTGTTGTTTGTGAAAGATTCTCACTTTGACAGTATTTTGGATTGTTCCTCTGTGCAGACCACCTATTTTTCAGTGTGTTTTTTTGTGAAAATTCTCTACATTTTGACAGTTATTTTGATTGTCCTCATGTGCAGATCACCTATTTTTCCAGTGTGTTTCGTTTGTGAAAGGATTCTCTACATTTTGACAGTTATTTTGAGTGTCCTCATGTGCACACCTATTTTTCAGTGTTTTTGTTTGTGAAAGATTCTCTACATTTGACAGTTATTTTGGATTGTTCCCTCATGTGCAGACGCCCTATTTTTCAGTGTGTGTTGTTTGTGAAAGATTCTCTACATTTTGACAGTTATTTTGAGTCCTCATTGTGCAGGCACCTATATTTTTCAGTGGTGTTTGTTTGTGAAAAGATTCTCATAATTTTGACAATTATTTTGAGTGTCCTCATTGTGCAGACACCTATTAATCAGTGTGTTTGTTTGTGAAAGATTCTCTACATTTTGACAGTTAGATTGAGTGTCGGGCTCAGTGCAGTACACCTATTTTTTCAGTTTTTGTTTGTGAAAAATTTTCTACATTTTGACAGTTATTTTAAGTGTCCTCAATATCTGCAAGGTTCTGTGGATCCCGGAGTTCGGCGGGAGAGGAGCACCGTGCCAATGCAGATGACAATCAAGTCAGGCACTGAGTTCGCTGCTCAGTTAGGCTATCTCGATATCTGCAAGGTTCTGTGATCCCGGAGTTCGCGGAAGAGGAAGCACCGTGCCAAAGCAGATGACAGTTTATAGCCAGTACTGAGTGTTCGCTGCAGTCGGCGGAAGTAACAGTTACTGAGGTTCGCAGTAATTTCAACTCAGAAATAACAGTCGGCGAACAGTAAAATGGTGTCGCGAAAAAGCAGTGTTCTCAAATAAAGTGGGAACACACAACCAGACCGAAGATCGTTGCTTTTGGGCAACGTTGGGGGGTGCAAGAAAGTTGAATTCTTTGCTCATATCTTCAGGCTAATTCAGATGGCATTCACAGATACTTGTTGAGATGCAATGTGCCTCGTTCAGTTCATGATGTGATCTGGCATGATGCGAGTCTGGCATGATGTGAGTCTCGGCATTCAAAATACTTGTTGAGTATGCAATTGCCTGGTCGTTATTTCATGGAATGTGAGTACAACAATCGACCCATCGTCCAAGTTGTACATTGAAGAATTCGTAATTGGAATTCAATATACTGTAACATTATTGACCGGTCTGAGTGTAACAACGAAGATAATGATGCTCCATGTCCTCTCTGTTCTTTGTCATTTATCACATGACTTGTCGAAGTGTACATAATCGAGAAGAAACACATCTCAAAAACCACGAAGCGGATATCATCGGTCGAAACATCACCGATCACATCAATTCACCGGAGTACTGCGTATTTCTTCATTATCTAACCCAGCATGTCCGCAGACTCTGTCACACCGATCATTCGAGTGTAAGTCTGAAATATAAAAGAAGCGAATTCGTCAACAGAGCTAGCCTCCCGGCAGTCCTCCCCTTGCGCCCGAAATATATGACGGTACTAACGTGAGCAGCGGTACAGAGTCTAATCAAGCGCACCTTAAGCATCTCCGAGACACACCCACAACTTGAACACCGCATCACTGTCTGTCCCCATCTCCTCGTATTCGAACCCGAAAACGGTGGGATCAGCGAGGCTCCCCTTCGAGCATTACACCCGACGCGGAGTTGCATGGCAACTCGACAATCGACGTGGCAATCTATCGCCGTAAAGTAGTCACGCAATGCTTAACACGTTTAGCCGCCGATGCAGTCATGTTCCGGCCAGTAGCAACCGAATCTGTAATCATCACACAACTATACATCATCATCCCATATTAATGGCGATCCAGTCAACAACATGTCGCACCCGAGTGCACAACACCTGATCAATCATGTTTGAAATACCAAAATGAACGTATACCGTCCTCGTATCCAAACCAGTTTCGGCCAGAAGACCTCCCATACGTACAAAAGACGGGAATATCGTCCGAGTCGTGATTTTGTAACAT
Organism: Microglena sp. YARC; assembly: GCA_022414725.1. NCBI lineage: Eukaryota > Viridiplantae > Chlorophyta > Chlorophyceae > Chlamydomonadales > Chlamydomonadaceae > Microglena > Microglena sp. YARC. The sequence continues at coordinate 22,856 of JAJSRW010001643.1, forward strand.
TAAATCAGCGTTCGAGAGAGACCCAAATCGATCACTGATGGGTCGCGATAATGGAGGCTCAGCGACCGGTATTCGATCTTACGGGTTACAGCCCAAAGTGGCCGAGGACCCATCGTGCGTGCCGCCAGTCAACAAGGGTCTTTTCCGCCCCACTGTATATTCTGGCATACAGAAAACATCCAGCCGTCAGTCGGCGCGTGAGACCCGAGGAGCAGATGTCAGTAGAGATGCTCTGTCTTGTATTTCTCTTATCTGGACCCATTTTGACTCAAAAGGAAATGTTCCACTATTTATGTTTATTATAATCGCGACAAAGTCATCAATCATCCATTTCATTCGTACCAAGGACAACTGACGCATGTCTAAGATGCGCACCTGTGGCATGAGGGTGTCGCTTCAGGTCTGAACAAGGCCACTCAAGGCAACTGTGTCCATGGACACATGATCCGAGTTTGACAAACCGCATGAACGATCGTCCGCGGACCGACACTGCGCACTTAATGTGCTTGTGCACAATGAAGTTGCACGCACTCGAAGTTCGAGTATACAGCTGCCCCAAGCAAATGATCGCAGTGAACAATGCTCAAATTTTTAAACAAGCTTAACGGATCAACTCAACAACGACTCAGACTCACAGCTCTAACATTGAACTAACAGAACATCAAATCACTTTTGCATCACATAGAAAA
>JAJSRW010001145.1:0-48940 GCA_022414725.1 Microglena sp. YARC
CAAATACATAAAACATAATTACAATCCAGGTGAATTGTCGAGAAGATAATAAGATCGCAACTGACCTGAATACTTATAGAAAGTGATATACTCTACAGAGTTTGGGTGGGTACGGTAATGGATGGTGGTCTAGCTCAGCCTCATAATTATACAAGTTATAACCTGATCTAGAGACCGGAGATTAGTGTGAAGATCTAGTAGCACTACCACACCAATAAAACATAAATTCCATCAGGTATGTGAAATACTCAATCATAAAGGAATACAATAAAACCTGATAATCTCACATTATCATGGTTGTATGAAAGTCATGGTATTATAATACACAATAAACATATTAACATCCAGGTTGTGAAATAATCAGATAAATTTTGAGTAGGGCGGATAGAGTGTAGCCGGATTCAAGATCCAGGTATGCTCTCGACATAATAGATGCACGCTGAGCAGTATAAACTGTTAACAATACACAAATGGGCAATCAGTATGTGCATACAATACTCGAATAAAAATACATGAAACCATATTACGATCCAGGTATGTGAAATAATAGTAGATACAACAATCACCTAATCTAAAAACAGAATATTACATATCCCATAGTATGAGGAGAATTAATGACTACAAGCTACAATTAAAAACCATAATTTACAGACATGTCCGGCTATGTGCACCATTAGGTACATAGGATATGCAAATAATTAATAAATATACTCCCGATAAAGACATAAGCTTAACAATCCAAAGCTGTACGCTGTAGCAATAAAAGAGTTGGATACAAAATACTAAAAATAGACAGCGGTAAAACATAATTACAATCCAGTGTACGTGAAACATAAATAATATACAGATACAATCACAACAACAGGCAATGATTGACAAAGGTTATTAGAACATTGGCTAAGGTACGTAAATATAGATAACAAATAGTAAAACGAATAAAGAACCAAACAGATATAATAATAATAGAATACTCATAGATTACAGTTTTATGTGAAATAATAGATACAAATAGCCATAAAACAATAACTCAGAACTCGCCAGGTATTGATATAGACTGAACAATAATATTAGAACGACAGAATTAAATCTTGGATAGAATGATAATACAAATAAATTCGTACACTACTATGGACATTATATACGCCATCCAGGTTCGCATGCAAAGTACTAGGAGACAAATGACAGTAACGTAGACAACAGTGGAAATTCCACGAGGGTATGATGAGGAATAATAGATCAATTCATAATCCAGTACGCAAATAATAACATAATACAAAGGTATGTGAAATAAAACATAATACACAATCAGTGTGGTAGAAGAGAGATAGTAGATAGAAAGTGAAGAGATCATAATACAATCCAGGTATTCGCTCGCAAATAATAGATAACAAATAAGATAAAATAAAAAACATAATTACATCCAGGTATGTGAAATAAAGATACAAATACAATAAAACATAATTTACAATCCAGGTATGTGAAAAATAGATACAATAAAACATATCATTAAACAAGAGTGATAGAGGAGTTATGTCAAATAATAGATACAAATACAATAAAACATAATTACAATAGAGTATCCAGGTATAAATTTGAATAATAGAGCCGACATAAATTACATTGTGGTGTGTAAAGGTGAATAGATAATATTATTACAATAAAACATAATTACAATCCAGTATGTGAAATAATAGATACAAAATACAATAAAAACATTAATTACAATCCAGTATTGTAATAATAGAAACTACAATAAAAAACATTAAAACCAGGGTATGTGAAATAATATTAAAAAATACATTAAATTCCAGGTATGTGAAATAATAGATAAAAATACAATAAAACATAATTACTAGTATAGTATAATTTCCAGATAAAACAAATATGTGACATAAATAATACCAACAAATAAAACAACATAATTACAATCCAGTATGTGAAATAATATAAAAATACATAAAACATAATTACATCCAGGATGTGAAATAATAGATACAATACAATAAAACATAATTACAATCCAGGTATGTGAAATAATAGATACAAATACAATAAAACATAATTTTACAATCCAGGTTATGTGAAATAATAGATACAAATACAATAAAACATAATTACAATCCAGGTATGTGAAATAATAAGATACAAATACAATAAAACAATAATTACAATCCAGTATGTGAAATAATAGATACAAATACAATACAACATAATTACAATCCAGGTATGTGAAATAATAGATAAAATACAATAAAACATAATTACAATCCAGGTATGTGAAATAATAGATACAAATACAAATACAACATAATTACAATCCAGGTATGTGAATAATAATACAAATACAATAAACAGAATTACAATCCAGTATGTGAAATAATAGATACAAATACAATAACATAATTACAATCCAGGTATGTGAAATAATAGATACAAATACAATTAAAACATATTACAATCCAGTATGTGAGAATAATAATTAAAATACAATAAAAACATAATTACAATCCAGGTATGTGAAATAATAGATACAAATACAATAAACATAATTACAATCCAGGTATGTGAAATAATAGATACAATACAATAAAACATAATTACAATCCAGGTATGTGAAATAATAGATAAAAATACAATAAAACATAATTACAATCCAGGTATGTGAATAATAGATAAATAATACAATAAAACATAATTACAATCCAGGTATGTGAAATAATAGAACAAATACAAATAAAAACATAATTACAATCCAGGTATGTGAAATAATAGATACAAATACAAAAAAACATAATTACAATCCAGGTATGTGAAATAATAGATACAATACTAAAACATAATTACCATCCAGGTATGTGAATAATAGATAAAATACAATAAAACATAATTACAATCCAGGTATGTGAAATAATAGATACAAATACAATAAAACAAATTACAATCCAGGTATGTGAATAATAGATACAAATACAATAAATAATTACAATCCAGGTATGTGAAATATAGATACAAATACAATAAAACATAATTACAATCCAGTATGTGAAATAATAGATACAAATACAATAAAACATAATTACATCCAGGTATGTGAAAATAATAGATACAAATACAATAAACATAATTACAATCCAGTATGTGAAATATAGATACAATACATACACATAATTACAATCCAGGTATGTGAATAATAGATACAAATACAATAAAACATAATTACATCCAGGTATGTGAAATAATAAACAAATAAATAATAATTACATCCATAAAACAAATAATTACAATCCAGGTAGTATGTGAAATAATAGATAATAATACAAACAATAAATACATAATTACCATCCAGGTATGTGAAATAATAGATACAAATACAATAAAACATAATTACAATCCAGGTATGTGAAAATAATAATACAAATACAATAAAACATAATTACAATCCAGGTATGTGAAATAATAATTACAAATAAATAACATAATTACAATCCAGGTATGTGAAATAATAGATACAAATACAATAAAACATAATTACAATCCAGGTATGTGAAATAATAGATACCAGATAAAACAAATACAATAAACATAATTACAATCAAATACATCCAGGTATGTGAAATAATAGATACAAATACAATAAAAACATAATTACAATCCAGGTATGTGAAATAATAGATACAAATACAATAAAATACATATATAAATCAATCCAGGTATGTGAAATAATAGAACAAATAGATAAAATACAATAAAACATAATTACAATCCAGGTATGTGAAATAATAGATAAAAATACAATAAAACATAATTACCATCCAGGTATGTGAAATAATAGATACAAAATACAATAAAAAATTTACAATAATTACAATCCAGGTATGTGAAATAATAGATACAAAATACAATAAAACATAATTACAATCCAGGTATGTGAAATAATAGATACAAATACAATTAAAACATAATTACAATCCAGGTATGTGAAATAATAGATACAAATACAATAAAACATATTACATCCAGGTATGTGAAATAATAGATACAAATACCAATAAAACATAATTACCAATGTAACCAGGTATGTGAAATAATAGATACAAATACAATAAAACATAATTACAATCCAGGTATGTGAAATAATAGATACAAATACAATAAAAACATAATTACAATCCAGGTATGTGAAATAATAGATACAAGTACAAAACATAATTCAATAAAAATAGATACAAATACAATTAAAACAAATTACAATCCAGGTATGTGAAATAATAGATACAAATACAATAAAACACATAATTACAATCCAGGTATGTGAAATAATAGATACAAATACAATAAAAACATAAAATACAGAAATTAAAATTAAATACCAATCCAATCCAGGTATGTGAAATAATAGATACAAATACAATAAAAACATAATTACAATCCAGGTATGTGAAATAATAGATACAAAAATACAATAAAACATAAAATACTACAATCCAGGTATGTGAAATAATAGATACAAATACAATAAAACATAATAATACAGATCCAGGTATGTGAAATAATAGATAAAATACAATAAAACATAATTACATTCCATCATTAATTACAATCCGTATGTGAAATAATAGATACAAATAAATAAAACATAATTACCAATCCAGGTATGTGAAATAATAGATACAAATACAATAAAAACATAATTACAATCCAGGTATGTGAAATAATAGATACAAATACAATAAAAACATAATTACAATCCAGGTATGTGAAATAATAGATAAAATACAATAAAACATAATTTACATCCAGGTATGTGAAATTTAGATAGAAAAATACAATAAAACATAATTACCATCCAGGTATGTGAAATAATAGATACAAAATACAATAAAACATAATTACAATCCATCCAGTATGTGAAATAATAGATACAAATACAATAAAAACATAATTACAATCAAATACAGGTATGTGAAATACATAGATACAAATAAAACAATAAAACTATAATTACAATCCAGGTATGTGAAATAATAGATACAAATACAATAAAACATAATTACAATCCAGGTATGTGAAATATAATAGATACAAATACAATAAAACATAATTACAATCCAGGTATGTGAAATAATAGATACAAAAAACATAATTTACAAACTAGTAAAGATACAAATAATAATAATTACCATCCATGATGAATAGATAGATACAAATACAATACAAATAATTAAATCCAGGTATGTGAAATAATAGAAATAATAAAACATAATTACCACCAGATAAAAATAGAACAATACAAATAAAAAATACATAATTACATAAAAAAGAATAATAGATACAATCCAGGTATGTGAAATAATAGATACAAATACAATAAAACATAATTATCAATCCAGGTATGTGAAATAATAGATACAAATACAATAAAACATACATTACAATCCAGGTATGTGAAATAATAGATAAAATATACAATAAAACATAATTTACAATCCAGGTATGTGAAATACCTAGATACAAATACAATAAAACATAATTACAATCCAGGTATGTGAAATAATAGATACAAATACAATAAAAACATAATTACAATCCAGGTATGTGAAATAATAGATACAAAATACAATAAAACATAATTACCAATCCAGGTTATGTGAAATAATAGATACAAAATACAATAAAACATAATTACCATCCAGGTATGTTGAAATAATAGATACAAATACAATAAAACATAATTACCATCCAGGTATGTGAAATAATAGATACAAATACAATAAAACATAATTACATTATCCAGGTATGTGAAATAATAGATACAAATACAATAAAAGCATAATTACCAATCCAGGTATGTGAAATAATAGATACAAATACAATAAAACATAATTACAATCCAGGTATGTGAAATAATAGATACAAAAATAATACAATAAAAAATACATAATTACAATCCAGTATGTGAAATAAATAGATACAAAATACAATAAAACATAATTACAATCATCCAGGTATGTGTGGACAAATAATAGGTATTAAAATAGATAAAATACAAAAAAGTAATAACATAATTACAATCCAGGTATGTGAAATAATAGATACAAATACAATAAAACATAATTAATTACAATCCAGGTATGTGAAATTAATAGATACAAATACAATAAAACATAATTACAAATACAATAATTACCAGGTATGTGAAATAATAGATGTGACAAATACAATAAACAAATAAAACCATTAATTACAATACAACATAATTACCATCCAGGTATGTGAAATAAAATAGATACAAAATACAATAAAAATAATTAACAATTTTACAAATACAATAAAACATAATTACAATCCAAGGTATGTGAAATAATAGATACAAATACAATACAATAAAAACATAATTACAATCCAGGTATGTGAAATAATAGATACAAATACAATAAAACATAATTACAATCCAGGTATGTGAAAATAATAGATACAAATACAATAAAACATAATTACAATCCAGGTATGTGAAATAATAGATACAAATACAATAAAACATAATTACAATCCAGGTAGTGAAATAATAGATACAATACAATAAAACATAATTACAATCCAGGTATGTGAAATAATAGATAAAAATACAATAAAACATAATTACAATCGCAGGTATGTGAAAAATAATAAGATACAAATACAATAAAACATAATTACAATCCAGGTATGTGAAATAATAGATACAAATACAATAAAACATAATTACCATCCAGGTATGTGAAATAATAGATACAAATACAATAAAACATAATTACAATCCAGGTATGTGAAATAATAGATACAAAATACAATAAAACATAATTACAATCCAGGTATGTGAAATAATAGATACAAATACAATAAAACATAATTACAATCCAGTATGTGAAATAATAGATACAAATACAATAAAACATAATTACAATCCAGGTATGTGAAATAATAGATACATACAATAAACATAATTACAATCCAGGTATGTGAAATAATAGATACAAATACAATAAAACATAATTACCATCCAGGTATGTGAAATAATAGATACAAATACAATAAAACATAATTACAATCCAGGTATGTGAAATAATAGATTAAAAAATACAATAAAACATAATTACCATCCAGGTATGTGAAATAATAGATACAAATACAATAAAACATAATTACAATCCAGGTATGTGAAATAATAGATACAAATACAATAAAACATAATTACCATCCAGGTATGTGAAATAATAGATACAAATACAATTAAACATAATTACAATCCAGGTATGTGAAATAATAGATACAAATACAATAAAACATAATTACAATCCAGGTATGTGAAATAATATACAAATACAATAAAACATAATTACCAATCCAGGTATGGAAATAATAGATACAAATACAATAAAAAACATAATTACAATCCAGTATGTGAAAATAATAGATACAAATACAATAAAACATAATTACCATCCAGGTATGTGAAATAATAATACAAATACAATAAAAAAACATAATTACAATCCAGGTATGTGATAATAGATACAAATACAATAAAACATAATTACAATCCAGGTATGTGAAAAATAGATACAAATACAATAAAAACATAATTACCATCCAGGTATGTGAAATAATAGATACAAATACAATAAAACATAATTACAATCCAGGTATGTATGTGAAATAATAGATACAAAATACAATAAAACATAATTACAATCCAGGTATGTGAAATAATAGATACAAATACAAAAAACATAATTACAATCCAATCCAGGTATGTGAAATAATAGATACAAATACAATAAAACATTTTAATTACAATCCAGGTATGTGAAATAATAGATACAAATACAATAAAACATAATTACAATCCAGTATGTGAAATAATAGATACAAATACAATAAAACATAATTACAATCCAGGTATGTGAAATAATAGATACAAATACAATAAAACATAATTACAATCCAGGTATGTGAAATAATAGATACAAATACAATAAAACATAATTACAATCCAGGTATGTGAAATAATAGATAAAATACAATAAAACATAATTACAATCCAGGTATGTGAAATAATAGATACAAAATACAATAAAACATAATTACAATCCAGGTATGTGAAATAATAGATACAAATACAATAAAACATAATTACCAATCAGGTATGTGAAATAATAGATACAAATACAATAAAACATAATTACAATCCATCCAGGTATGCTGAAATAATAGATACAAACATAATTACAATCCACAATCATACAATCCAGGTATGTGAAATAATAGATACAAATACAATAAATAATTACCATCCAGGTATGTGAAATAATAGATACAAAATACAATAAAACATAATTACAATCCAGGTATGTGAAATAATAGATACAAATACAATAAAAACATAATTACAATCCAGGTATGTGAATAATAGATACAAATACATATTACAAAAAACATAATTACCAATCCAGGTATGTGAAATAATAGATACAAATACAATAAAACATAATTACAATCCAGGTATGTGAAATAATAGATACAAATACAATAAAACATAATTACAATCCAGGTATGTGAAATAATAGATAAAAATACAATTAAAACATAATTACAATCCAGGTATGTGAAATAATAGATACAAATACAATAAACATAATTACAATCCAGGTATGTGAAATAATAGATACAAATACAATAAAACATAATTACAATCCAGGTATGTGAAATAATAGATACAAATACAATAAAACATAATTACAATCCAGGTATGTGAAATAATAGATACAAATACAATAAAACATAATTACAATCCAGGTATGTGAAATAATAGATACAAATACAATAAAACATAATTACAATCCAGGTATGTGAAATAATAGATACAAATACAATAAAACATAATTACAATCCAGGTATGTGAAATAATAGATACAAATACAATAAAACATAATTACAATCCAGGTATGTGAAATAATAGATACAAATACAATAAAACATAATTACAATCCAGGTATGTGAAATAATAGATACAAATACAATAAAACATAATTACCATCCAGGTATGTGAAATAATAGATACAAATACAATAAAACATAATTACAATCCAGGTATGTGAAATAATAGATACAAATACAATAAAACATAATTACAATCAGGTATGTGAAATAATAGATACAAAATACAATAAAACATAATTACAATCCAGGTATGTGAAATAATAGATACAAATACAATAAAACATAATTACAATCCAGGTATGTTGAAATAATAGATACAAATACAATAAAACATAATTACAATCCAGGTATGTGAAATAATAGATACAAATACAATAAAACATAATTACAATCCAGGTATGTGAAATAATAGATACAAATACAATAAAACATAATTACAATCCAGGTATGTGAAATAATAGATACAAATACAATAAAACATAATTACAATCCAGGTATGTGAAAATAATAGATACAAATACAATAAAACATAATTACCAATCCCAGGTATGTGAAATAATAGATACAAAATACAATAAAACATAATTACAATCCAGGTATGTGAAATAATAGATACAAATACAATAAAACATAATTACAATCCAGGTATGTGAAATAATAGATTACAAATACAATAAAACATAATTACCATCCAGGTATGTGAAATAATAGATACAAATACAATAAAACATAATTACAATCCAGGTATGTGAAATAATAGATACAAATACAATAAAACATAATTACAATCCAGGTATGTGAAATAATAGATACAAATACAATAAAACATAATTACAATCCAGGTATGTGAAATAATAGATACAAAATACAATAAAACATAATTACAATCCAGGTATGTGAAATAATAGATACAAATACAATAAAACATAATTACAATCCAGGTATGTGAAATAATAGATACAAATACAATAAAACATAATTACAATCCAGGTATGTGAAATAATAGATTACAAAAATACAATAAAACATAATTACAATCCAGGTATGTGAAATAATAGATACAAAATACAATAAAACATAATTACCAATCCAGGTATGTGAAATAATAGATACAAATACAATAAAACATAATTACAATCCAGGTATGTGAAATAATAGATACAAAATACAATAAAACATAATTACAATCCAGGTATGTGAAATAATAGATACAAATACAATAAAACATAATTACAATCCAGGTATGTGAAATAATAGATACAAATACAATAAAACATAATTACAATCCAGGTATGTGAAATAATAGATACAAATACAATAAAACATAATTACAATCCAGGTATGTGAAATAATAGATACAAATACAATAAAACATAATTACAATCCAGGTATGTGAAATAATAGATACAAATACAATAAAACATAATTACAATCCAGGTATGTGAAATAATAGATACAAATACAATAAAACATAATTACAATCCAGGTATGTGAAATAATAGATACAAATACAATAAAACATAATTACCATCCAGGTATGTGAAATAATAGATACAAATACAATAAAAACATAATTACAATCCAGGTATGTGAAATAATAGATACAAATACAATAAAACATAATTACAATCCAGGTATGTGAAATAATAGATACAAATACAATAAAACATAATTACAATCCAGGTATGTGAAATAATAGATACAAATACAATAAAACATAATTACAATCCAGGTATGTGAAATAATAGATACAAATACAATAAAACATAATTACAATCCAGGTATGTGAAATAATAGATACAAATACAATAAAACATAATTACAATCCAGGTATGTGAAAATAATAGATACAAATACAATAAAACATAATTACAATCCAGGTATGTGAAATAATAGATACAAATACAATAAAACATAATTACAATCCAGGTATGTGAAATAATAGATACAAATACAATAAAACATAATTACAATCCAGGTATGTGAAATAATAGATACAAATACAATAAAACATAATTACAATCCAGGTATGTGAAATAATAGATAAAAATACAAAACAATAAAACATAATTACAATCCAGGTATGTGAAATAATAGATACAAATACAATAAAACATAATTACAATCCAGGTATGTGAAATAATAGATACAAATACAATAAAACATAATTACAATCCAGGTATGTGAAATAATAGATAAAAATACAATAAAACATAATTACAATCCAGGTATGTGAAATAATAGATACAAAATACAATAAAACATAATTACAATCCAGGTATGTGAAATAATAGATACAAATACAATAAAACATAATTACAATCCAGGTATGTGAAATAATAGATACAAATACAATAAAACATAATTACAATCCAGGTATGTGAAATAATAGATACAAATACAATAAAACATAATTACAATCCAGGTATGTGAAATAATAGATACAAATACAATAAAACATAATTACAATCCAGGTATGTGAAATAATAGATACAAATACAATAAAACATAATTACAATCCAGGTATGTGAAATAATAGATACAAATACAATAAAACATAATTACAATCCAGGTATGTGAAATAATAGATACAAATACAATAAAAACATAATTACAATCCAGGTATGTGAAATAATAGATACAAAATACAATAAAAACATAATTACAATCCAGGTATGTGAAATAATAGATACAAATACAATAAAACATAATTACAATCCAGGTATGTGAAATAATAGATACAAATACAATAAAACATAATTACCATCCAGGTATGTGAAATAATAGATACAAAATACAATAAAAACATAATTACAATCCAGGTATGTGAAAATAATAGATACAAATACAATAAAACATAATTACAATCCAGGTATGTGAAATAATAGATACAAAATACAATAAAACATAATTACAATCCAGGTATGTGAAATAATAGATACAAATACAATAAAACATAATTACAATCCAGGTATGTGAAATAATAGATACAAATACAATAAAACATAATTACAATCCAGGTATGTGAAATAATAGATACAAATACAATAAAACATAATTACAATCCAGGTATGTGAAATAATAGATACAAATACAATAAAACATAATTACAATCCAGGTATGTGAAATAATAGATACAAATACAATAAAACATAATTACAATCCAGGTATGTGAAATAATAGATACAAAATACAATAAAACATAATTACAATCCAGGTATGTGAAATAATAGATACAAATACAATAAAACATAATTACAATCCAGGTATGTGAAATAATAGATACAAATACAATAAAACATAATTACAATCCAGGTATGTGAAATAATAGATACAAATACAATAAAACATAATTACAATCCAGGTATGTGAAATAATAGATACAAATACAATAAAACATAATTACAATCCAGGTATGTGAAATAATAGATACAAATACAATAAAACATAATTACAATCCAGGTATGTGAAATAATAGATACAAATACAATAAAACATAATTACAATCCAGGTATGTGAAATAATAGATACAAATACAATAAAACATAATTACAATCCAGGTATGTGAAATAATAGATACAAATACAATAAAACATAATTACAATCCAGGTATGTGAAATAATAGATACAAATACAATAAAATAATTACATCCAGGTATGTGAAATAATAGATACAAATACAATAAAACATAATTACAATCCAGGTATGTGAAATAATAGATACAAATACAATAAAACATAATTACAATCCAGGTATGTGAAATAATAGATACAAATACAATAAAACATATTACAATCCAGGTATGTGAAATAATAGATACAAATACAATAAAACATAATTACAATCCAGGTATGTGAAATAATAGATACAAATACAATAAAACATAATTACAATCCAGGTATGTGAAATAATAGATACAAATACAATAAAACATAATTACAATCCAGGTATGTGAAATAATAGATACAAATACAATAAAACATAATTACAATCCAGGTATGTGAAATAATAGATACAAATACAATAAAACATAATTACAATCCAGGTATGTGAAATAATAGATACAAATACAATAAAACATAATTACAATCCAGGTATGTGAAATAATAGATACAGAAATAATAGATACAAATACAATAAAACATAATTACAATCCAGGTATGTGAAATAATAGATACAAATACAATAAAACATAATTACAAAGGTATGTGAAATAATAGATACAAATACAATAAAACATAATTACAATCCAGGTATGTGAAATAATAGATACAAATACAATAAAACATAATTACAATCCAGGTATGTGAAATAATAGATATACAAAAAAACATAATTACAATCCAGGTATGTGAAATAATAGATACAAATACAATAAAACATAATTACAATCCAGGTATGTGAAATAATAGATACAAATACAATAAAACATAATTACAATCCAGGTATGTGAAATAATAGATACAAATACAATAAAACATAATTACAATCCAGGTATGTGAAATAATAGATACAAATACAATAAAACATAATTACAATCCAGGTATGTGAAATAATAGATACAAATACAATAAAACATAATTACAATCCAGGTATGTGAAATAATAGATACAAAATACAATAAAAACATAATTACAATCCAGGTATGTGAAATAATAGATACAAATACAATAAAACATAATTACAATCCAGGTATGTGAAATAATAGATACAAATACAATAAAACATAATTACAATCCAGGTATGTGAAATAATAGATACAAATACAATAAAACATAATTACAATCCAGGTATGTGAAATAATAGATACAAAATACAATAAAACATAATTACAATCCAGGTATGTGAAATAATAGATACAAATACAATAAAACATAATTACAATCCAGGTATGTGAAATAATAGATACAAATACAATAAAACATAATTACAATCCAGGTATGTGAAATAATAGATAAAAATACAATAAAACATAATTACAATCCAGGTATGTGAAATAATAGATACAAATACAATAAAACATAATTACAATCCAGGTATGTGAAATAATAGATACAAATACAATAAAACATAATTACAATCCAGGTATGTGAAATAATAGATACAAATACAATAAAACATAATTACAATCCAGGTATGTGAAAATAATAGATACAAATACAATAAAACATAATTACAATCCAGGTATGTGAAATAATAGATACAAATACAATAAAACATAATTACAATCCAGGTATGTGAAATAATAGATACAAATACAATAAAACATAATTACAATCCAGGTATGTGAAATAATAGATACAAAATACAATAAAACATAATTACAATCCAGGTATGTGAAATAATAGATACAAATACAATAAAACATAATTACAATCCAGGTATGTGAAATAATAGATACAAATACAATAAAACATAATTACAATCCAGGTATGTGAAATAATAGATACAAATACAATAAAACATAATTACAATCCAGGTATGTGAAATAATAGATACAAATACAATAAAACATAATTACAATCCAGGTATGTGAAATAATAGATACAAATACAATAAAACATAATTACAATCCAGGTATGTGAAATAATAGATACAAATACAATAAAACATAATTACAATCCAGGTATGTGAAATAATAGATACAAATACAATAAAACATAATTACCAATCCAGGTATGTGAAATAATAGATACAAATACAATAAAACATAATTACAATCCAGGTATGTGAAATAATAGATACAAATACAATAAAACATAATTACAATCCAGGTATGTGAAATAATAGATACAAATACAATAAAACATAATTACAATCCAGGTATGTGAAATAATAGATACAAATACAATAAAACATAATTACAATCCAGGTATGTGAAATAATAGATACAAATACAATAAAACATAATTACAATCCAGGTATGTGAAATAATAGATACAAATACAATAAAACATAATTACAATCCAGGTATGTGAAATAATAGATACAAATACAATAAAACATAATTACAATCCAGGTATGTGAAATAATAGATACAAATACAATAAAACATAATTACAATCCAGTATGTGAAATAATAGATACAAATACAATAAAACATAATTACAATCCAGGTATGTGAAATAATAGATACAAATACAATAAAACATAATTACAATCCAGGTATGTGAAATAATAGATACAAATACAATAAAACATAATTACAATCCAGGTATGTGAAATAATAGATACAAATACAATAAAACATAATTACAATCCAGGTATGTGAAATAATAGATACAAATACAATAAAACATAATTACAATCCAGGTATGTGAAATAATAGATACAAATACAATAAAACATAATTACAATCCAGGTATGTGAAATAATAGATACAAATACAATAAAACATAATTACAATCCAGGTATGTGAAATAATAGATACAAATACAATAAAACATAATTACAATCCAGGTATGTGAAATAATAGATACAAATACAATAAAACATAATTACAATCCAGGTATGTGAAATAATAGATACAAATACAATAAAACATAATTACAATCCAGGTATGTGAAATAATAGATACAAATACAATAAAACATAATTACAATCCAGGTATGTGAAATAATAGATACAAATACAATAAAAACATAATTACCATCCAGGTATGTGAAATAATAGATACAAATACAATAAAACATAATTACAATCCAGGTATGTGAAATAATAGATACAAATACAATAAAACATAATTACAATCCAGGTATGTGAAATAATAGATACAAATACAATAAAACATAATTACCATCCAGTATGTGAAATAATAATACAAATACAATAAAAACATAATTACAATCCAGGTATGTGAAATAATAGATACAAATACAATAAAACATAATTACCAATCCAGGTATGTGAAATAATAGATACAAATACAATAAAACATAATTACAATCCAGGTATGTGAAATAATAGATACAAATACAATAAAACATAATTACAATCCAGGTATGTGAAATAATAGATACAAATACAATAAAACATAATTACAATCCAGGTATGTGAAATAATAGATACAAATACAATAAAAACATAATTACAATCCAGGTATGTGAAATAATAGATACAAATACAATAAAACATAATTACAATCCAGGTATGTGAAATAATAGATACAAATACAATAAAACATAATTACCATCCAGGTATGTGAAATAATAGATACAAATACAATAAAAACATAATTACAATCCAGGTATGTGAAATAATAGATACAAATACAATAAAACATAATTACAATCCAGGTATGTGAAATAATAGATACAAATACAATAAAACATAATTACAATCCAGGTATGTGAAATAATAGATACAAATACAATAAAACATAATTACAATCCAGGTATGTGAAATAATAGATACAAATACAATAAAACATAATTACAATCCAGGTATGTGAAATAATAGATACAAAATACAATAAAACATAATTACAATCCAGGTATGTGAAATAATAGATACAAATACAATAAAACATAATTACAATCCAGGTATGTGAAATAATAGATACAAATACAATAAAACATAATTACAATCCAGGTATGTGAAATAATAGATACAAATACAATAAAACATAATTACAATCCAGGTATGTGAAATAATAGATACAAATACAATAAAAACATAATTACAATCCAGGTATGTGAAATAATAGATACAAATACAATAAAACATAATTACAATCCAGGTATGTGAAATAATAGATACAAATACAATAAAACATAATTACAATCCAGGTATGTGAAATAATAGATACAAATACAATAAAACATAATTACAATCCAGGTATGTGAAATAATAGATACAAATACAATAAAACATAATTACCATCCAGGTATGTGAAATAATAGATACAAATACAATAAAACATAATTACCATCCAGGTATGTGAAATAATAGATACAAATACAATAAAACATAATTACAATCCAGGTATGTGAAATAATAGATACAAATACAATAAAACATAATTACAATCCAGGTATGTGAAATAATAGATACAAATACAATAAAACATAATTACATCCAGGTATGTGAAATAATAGATACAAATACAATAAAACATAATTACAATCCAGGTATGTGAAATAATAGATACAAATACAATAAAACATAATTACAATCCAGGTATGTGAAATAATAGATACAAATACAATAAAACATAATTACAATCCAGGTATGTGAAATAATAGATACAAATACAATAAAACATAATTACAAATCCAGGTATGTGAAATAATAGATACAAATACAATAAAACATAATTACAATCCAGGTATGTGAAATAATAGATACAAATACAATAAAACATAATTACAATCAATACCAGGTATGTGAAATAATAGATACAAATACAATAAAACATAATTACCATCCAGGTATGTGAAATAATAGATACAAATACAATAAAACATAATTACAATCCAGGTATGTGAAATAATAGATACAAATACAATAAAACATAATTACAATCCAGGTATGTGAAATAATAGATACAAATACAATAAAACATAATTACAATCCAGGTATGTGAAATAATAGATACAATACAATAAAACATAATTACAATCCAGGTATGTGAAATAATAGATACAAATACAATAAAACATAATTACAATCCAGGTATGTGAAATAATAGATACAAATACAATAAAACATAATTACAATCCAGGTATGTGAAATAATAGATACAAATACAATAAAACATAATTACAATCCAGGTATGTGAAATAATAGATACAAATACAATAAAACATAATTACCATCCAGGTATGTGAAATAATAGATACAAATACAATAAAACATAATTACAATCCAGGTATGTGAAATAATAGATACAAATACAATAAAACATAATTACAATCCAGGTATGTGAAATAATAGATACAAATACAATAAACATAATTACAATCCAGGTATGTGAAATAATAGATACAAATACAATAAAACATAATTACAATCCAGGTATGTGAAATAATAGATACAAATACAATAAAACATAATTACAATCCAGGTATGTGAAATAATAGATACAAATACAATAAAACATAATTACAATCCAGGTATGTGAAATAATAGATACAAATACAATAAAACATAATTACAATCCAGGTATGTGAAATAATAGATACAAATACAATAAACATAATTACAATCCAGGTATGTGAAATAATAGATACAAATACAATAAAACATAATTACAATCCAGGTATGTGAAATAATAGATACAAATACAATAAAACATAATTACATCCAGGTATGTGAAATAATAGTACAAATACAATAAAACATAATTACAATCCAGGTATGTGAAATAATAGATACAAATACAATAAAACATAATTACAATCCAGGTATGTGAAATAATAGATACAAATACAATAAAACATAATTACAATCCAGGTATGTGAAATAATAGATACAAATACAATAAAACATAATTACAATCCAGGTATGTGAAATAATAGATACAAATACAATAAAAACATAATTACAATCCAGGTATGTGAAATAATAGATACAAATACAATAAAACATAATTACAATCCAGGTATGTGAAATAATAGATACAAATACAATAAAACATAATTACAATCCAGGTATGTGAAATAATAGATACAAATACAATAAAACATAATTACAATCCAGGTATGTGAAATAATAGATACAAATACAATAAAACATAATTACAATCCAGGTATGTGAAATAATAGATACAAATACAATAAAACATAATTACAATCCAGGTATGTGAAATAATAGATAAAAATACAATAAAACATAATTACAATCCAGGTGTGTGAAATAATAGATACAAATACAATAAAACATAATTACAATCCAGGTATGTGAAATAATAGATACAAATACAATAAAACATAATTACAATCCAGGTGTGTGAAATAATAGATACAAATACAATAAAACATAATTACAATCCAGGTGTGTGAAATAATAGATACAAATACAATAAAACATAATTACAATCCAGGTATGTGAAATAATAGATACAAATACAATAAAACATAATTACAATCCAGGTATGTGAAATAATAGATACAAATACAATAAAACATAATTGCAAGCCAGGTATCTCCATAAGTGCCGAAGTCCTAAGACACCTTAAGTTGAATTGCTATTCCGCGAGATGAGATGAAAGGCGTATCGAACCCCAACCACAAGGTGCGCTTCAGCCTTGACCTCAGAATTTCCTGGAATAGCAGTACAACTCGAAAATTCACCTCACATTGTCCCAATCCCACCTCCCAACTTGAGAATTTACCCCCCAATCCCAAATCAAAATCTAACTTCAGATGTGGATGTTAAAAGAAAAGTTCAAACGATTTTTTTTTGAATTTATTTGAAAAATGTGATTTGAAATTTGAAATTTAGAAGAACAAAAATGTTGAGTTGTTCTACATGCACTTAAGCAAAACTGTAACTCAGATCGATGCAACTGAGTCTAGGCAGATACATACATGAGTTAGGACACCCAAGAAATGCAAATTATCGGTGATTTTTTGTTCGATTACTGCCGTAACACCTGTACGTTACCTCCCTTAACCTGCCATCCCCATGCATCGTAAAGGAAGGTGTGAGCTATAGGTCTACCAACATATTTTAATGAAATTTGTTTTGAGCGCGATAGACCTTGATTTATTCATTATGAAAATGTTGATTCAACTTAGGGAAGCCCATAGGAAGAAAATGAGCATGTTTCACCTGGTTCCCACCAATTAAGCAAACCCAGATTTGAGTATTTAAATATTGAACTGATGTGTTTGGGCAATTTACGCCAACAAAAATTTGTCTTAGGACTGGAGGCCATAGGCTACAAGTTTGATGCAGCGTCGCCTGCGACGCTAAATATTGGCAGAGAGTGATCGCGACGGTGCAACAGGTGGCAACGGAAGCGAGTTAGTTACGAGACCGTTGGGTGACATGTCGGGCTTCATCACGGTCAGATGGATGGATGGATGGATGGATGGATGGTCGAACGGACAAATGGGTAACACTGGGGGCTCCTGCCCCCCAGAAGGGGGGGCTCCGCCACAAAACTTGTGATTCAAGCTGACCAAGACTTAGGCACCTTTCATGACTTGTAATCATGACTGGTAATTCATATTATGACACTGTAATAATATTAGTTCATTTTAGTTTTTCAAAAACTTATGTTAGTTGCCGTTCCCTAGAGATATGTGCAAGATAAAATAAATAAAAATATACATTGTAATTCAGGTGTGTGAAATAAAAAAGAAAGTAACCATAATACAATTACATTACTTGAAGGGCCACATGATAGACTCCACATACACACTCCCCCCCCCACACACACACCACACCCACACAAACACACCCACACAAACACCTCTCCTCTCCCCCTCTCCCCCACCCGCAGCCTGCAGATGAGCAGTACTTGAAGGGCCGCATGATAGACTTCACATACCCCCCCCCCCCCCCCCCCACACACACACACACACACACACACACACACACACACAACACTTTCGCAGCCTGCAGATAAGCAGTACTTGAAGGACACATGATAGACTTCACCCACACACACACACACACACACACACACACGCACACACCTTTTGCAGCCTGCAGATAAGCAGTACTTGAAGGGAGACATGATAGAATTCACATACACACACACCTCCATCTCCACCTCCACACACACACAAACGTCCCCCCCCCCCCCCCCCCCCCCCCCCCCGCAGCCTGCAGATGAGCAGTACTTGAAGGCCCACATGATCGATTTCTTGACCGTGGCAGGAGAAGGAATCAACACCAGGTCGACCTACGACAGCCCCCGACTGTGGGAAAACCACCAGAGGACCATCACACAGCTTGGCTTGGGCCCAGACTACTTAAGTGTTATGATGGAGGCATTGAAGGTGGGCAGTGGGGGATCTTTTGGCTTGGCTTGGATTGGCTTGGCTTGGGCCCAGACTACTTTAGTGTTATGATGGAGGCATTGAAGGTGAGCTGTGGGCAATCTTTTGGCTTGGCTTGGCTTGGGCCCAGACTACTTTAGCGTTCTGATGAAGGCATTGAAGGTTGGAGTAGGGGATATTTGGGCTTGACTTGGCTTGACTTGGCTTGGGCCCGGACTACTTTAGCATAATGATGGAGGCATTGAAGGTGAGTAGTGAATTAGGATACCTGAACAGTGGGAAGGGCGTGCAGGATGGATTGGGCATTGGGCAAATAAGTGCATGCGGTGCTTGAAATGAATGAGGCGTCAGGCAGCCGGTGAGTAATTCAAAAATTTCACGCGACAGGCAGGCCCGCATCCGCAAAATTGGTTTTGGAAAAAATCGATGACACTTCCGCCATATATATATATATATATATATATATATGGCGGAAGTGTCATCGATTTTTTCCAAATATATATATATATGTATATTGGAACTCTTCATTGTCTTATTGCTCACAATTGCCCTCAAAAGTCCACTTGGTATCCATCCACATATATATATATATATATATATATATATATATATATATCGCTACTCTTCATTGCCCCTCTCTCTCTATATATATATATATATATATATATATATATCGCTACTCTTCATTGCCCCTCTCTCTGATATGTGCTCACAATTGCTCTCAACAGGCGACTCTGGAAGACCTGAGCCTGCCAGGCATCAACATCGATAAAGCCATGGAATTACTTGAAGGAAGTCGGTGAGTTAAATATATATATACACGGGAGTAGAAAAGAAAAAAGGTTCACTCCCCCCACGCCTAAAAAAAACTGAGGAGCCCCTCCCCCCTAAATAAAAATACCATTTTTTGAAAAACTTAGATATGTATTCTGGGGGGTTGCAATATGGCGCACATAATGGCATCCTCGGAATTCCCACAGGAATTGTGTGATAGTCAAAGCTCAGTTCTGCACCCCCTTTGGGTTGCCCAAGTACCTTAGACACCCTTCACCTTTGCAGCGGGCGGCCAGAAACTGGAGTTTTCGTTATACCAAACCGGTCCAAACAAAACAGTAGCAGGACAGTTTCCTCAGCATGGTTCAACTAAACTTCCCCTTGGGCCCCACCCAACTGGGCCCCAATGTTTAATGGGCCTTGGACGGAGGCCACTCCAGGTTTCGTCCAAATCAGGCGAATGATGGCAGCATGGAGGCTCAATAAAGGCACCCCAAGAAACACACCAAACTTGTAACCAAGGACCTTATTACCTCAGCATCAGCATCAGGCATATCGAAACGAAGAGAAAGCAACCGCGTAGAACGTAGTAGAATGGCGGCGTTTCGGTGTTGTCGCAAGGGTGGGGGTCGGGGCGGGGTGGGGGGGCTGCAGGGTCGAGGCGGGGGTGGGGGGGGGGGGTCGTTGGGGGTGGGGGGGGGAGGACACACACCTATACACCCACCCACCCACCCACCCACTCACCCACACCTGGGTCTTAAGTGGTGCCAATGAACTGGTACAAGAAAAGGCAGCAAAAAGACAGATAAATGAAACAGGCAAAAAACAGAAGGAAAAAACAGGCAAAACGATAAAAGACAGGTCAAAGACAGGTAAAAGACGGATAAAAGACATAAAAAGGAACAACTAAATGACAGATAAAGACTGATAAAAGAGCGGCTCTTTGCTAATTGTTTCCTTGTTATATTATTTTTACAGGGATACCTACATTGCCAATGCTGCTGCTGCTGCTGCTGCTGCATTTGAACGACTAAAAAAGAGAAGAAGCAAGTAAAAAAAAACTAAAAGGCAGATAAAAGAGCGGCACTTAGCTAATTGCATCCTCGTTGTATTTTGTTACAGGGATACTTACATTGCTGCTGCTGCTGCTGCATTTGAACGACTACAAAAGAGAAGCAATTATAAAGACAGCTAAAAGACACATAGAAGGCAGAAAAAAGAGCAGCTCTTTGCTAATGTTTTCCTTGTTGTATTTTGTTACAGGGATACTTACATTGCTGCTGCTGCTGCTGCTGCATTGGAACAACTAAGCAAGAAAACAAGTTATAAAGACAGCTAAAACACACAAACAAGGCAGAAAAAAAAGTTATAAAGACAGCTAAAACACACATCGAGCAGCTCTTTGCTAATTGTTTCCTTGTTGTATTCTTGTCACAGGGATGCCTACATTGACAATGCTGCTACTGCTGCTGCATTTCACCCAGACAGTGATGACCAGCCCCCAGAGTAATGACTAGCAGCCATATTTGAGTGAGAGGGAGGCCCTGATATTTGAGTGGGAGATGGACCAGCTATGGCCAGCATCCATATTTGAATCGGGACATGGACCAGCTATGACCAGCACCCATATTTGAGTGAGAAGGAGGCCCGGCAAAGATGAGTGGGAGATGGACCAGCTATGACCAGCATCCATATTTGAATCAGGACATGGACCAGCTATGACCAGCACCCATGTTTATATTATTGGTTTTTGGACCATCCATATCCACGAAAGGCCAGCCAGAAGCACAGCAGCAGAACAGCACAGCAGGACCAGCCCGGAGCACAGCAGCACAGCAGCACTAAGGACCAGCCAGGAGCACAGCAGCAAAGCAGCCATGACCACGAAGGGCCAGCCAGAAGCAGAGCAGCAGAACAGCAAAGCAGGACCAGCCAGGAGAACAGGAAGGACCAGCCAGAAGCAAAGCAGCAGAACAGCACAGCAGGACCAGCTCGGAGCACAGCAGCACAGCAGCACTAAGGACCAGCCAGGAGCACAGTAGCAAAGCAGCCATGACCACGAAGGGCCAGCCAGAAGCAGAGCAGCAGAACAGCAAAGCAGGACCAGCCAGGAGAACAGGAAGGACCAGCCAGAAGCAAAGCAGCAGAACAGCACAGCAGGACCAGCCCGGAGCACAGCAGCACAGCAGCACTAAGGACCAGCCAGGAGCACAGCAGCAAAGCAGCCATGACCACGAAGGGCCAGCCAGAAGCAGAGCAGCAGAACAGCAGGAGGAGAGCACAGCAGGACCAGCCCGTAGCACAGCAGCACAGCAGCACAGCAGCACTAAGGACCACCCAGGAGCACAGCAGCAATGCAGCCATGACCATGAAGGGCCAGCCAGAAGCAGAACAGCAGAACAGCACAGCAGGACCAGCAAGAAGCAAAGCAGCAGAGCAGCACAGCAGGACCAGCCTAGAGCACAGCAGCACTAAGGACAAGCCAGGAAGGACCATCCAGAGGCAAAGTAGCACAGCAGGACAAAGACCGGCCAAGAGCACAGCAGCATGAAGGACCAGCCAGCAGCAAACTAGCAGAGCAGCACAGCAGGACCAGCCTGGAGCACAGCAGCACGAAGGAACTGCAAGGAAGGACCAGCCAAAAGCAAAGCAGCACAGCAGCTTAAAGGACCAGCCAGGAAGGACCAGCCAGAGGCAAAGCAGCACAGCAGGACCAGCCTGGAGCATAGCAGCACGAAGGAACTGCAAGGAAGGACCAGCCAAAAGCAAAGCAGCACAGCAGCTTAAAGGACCAGCCAGGAAGGACCAGCCAGAGGCAAAGCAGCAGAGCAGGACCAGCCTGGAGCACAGCAGCACAGCAGCACGAAAGAACTGCAAGGAAGGACCAGCCAAAAGCAAAGCAGCACAGCAGCTTAAAGGACCAGCCAGGAAGGACCAGCCAGAGGCAAAGCAGCACAGCAGGACCAGCCTGGAGCACAGCAGCACGAAGGAACTGCAAGGAAGGACCAGCCAAAAGCAAAGCAGCACAGCAGCTTAAAGGACCAGCCAGGAAGGACCAGCCAGAAGCAAAGAAGCACAGCAGGACCAGCCTGGAGCACAGCAGCACAGCAGCACGAAGGAACTGCAAGGAAGGACCAGCCAAAAGCAAAGCAGCACAGCAGCTTAAAGGATCAGCCAGGAAGGACCAGCCAGAGGCAAAGCAGCAGAGCAGGACCAGCCTGGAGCACAGCAGCACAGCAGCACGAAGGAACTGCAAGGAAGGACCAGCCAAAAGCAAAGCAGCACAGCAGCTTAAAGGACCAGCCAGGAAGGACCAGCCAGAGGCAAAGCAGCACAGCAGGACCAGCCTGGAGCACAGCAGCACGAAGGAACTGCAAGGAAGGACCAGCCAAAAGCAAAGCAGCACAGCAGCTTAAAGGACCAGCCAGGAAGGACCAGCCAGAGGCAAAGCAGCACAGCAGGACCAGCCTGGAGCACAGCAGCACAGCAGCACGAAGGAACTGACAGGAAGGACCAGACAGGAGCATTGTATTGTGACCTTCTGAATGGCGTACATGAAGAGGGTTAATGAAATTGTATTGTGACCTCCTGGATGGCGTACATGAAGAACAAAAGTTACTGGTACTCTTAGATATGTCCCCTCTACATCCCCTTCAAACCTGATTTTATTTCTCCCAACTTTTGCTGAAAAAATCATATGATATCATACGATGATATGATATCATATGATATCATATTGGTCCCGGGAAGAAGTCACATGATTTGCCGATCCCTGGTTATAACTTATAAGCAGTTAGTACGCACGTTGTATGCATGATACCGTATGCGCCTGAAAAAAACCCTTGTGGGCGCTGCAAGCAATTTTTGCGCTTTTTGCACTACAAAGCGCAGTTTTTTGTTTTCAAGTGCGCTAAAGCGCTGGCCAATTTGGCAATTTGAAGTACCCTGATATATACTGGTATATATATGCCCAAGCCCATGATATTATTGATGCCTAGGTTTGATCGCTCGGCCTATCGACCTTGGGCTTACCGTTTGCAGAAATGCACACTACTGTCTCTTTTATTTTGTTGAATGTAGCAGATTCACCTGGTTACGGTAAAAGCTGCCATGTGTTCGAATATAATAAACTCCTGTGGTATAAACGCTACCACACCACACTCTACATTGGATTGGATTTTTACATTTGTTTTCAGCCAAATCTGAGCTACTCGGTGTTTCCTTTTGAGTCACTCTTGAATCTGCTTTGAATCGGGCGGTTTATCGGCCTTGAGGCTTAGTGTTGCGGGCAGAATAAACCTGGGTGGTATAAACGCTACCACACCACACTTAACTTTAGATTGCTACATGTTCTGCAGCCAATTTTTTGAAGAATAGTCTCCTTTCGATTCAAACTTCAATCTGGTTTGAATAGAGAAGAAAACATTTAAAAGGATTCCGCCAGTATATGTAACTTGAGCCAATTTATTATATTATTAATTTAGCCCCCAGATTCGAAAATCCGCCAACTAAAGTGGATCAAAATATTTCAGGGCTTTTTAGGACCTTACCACCTAACCTATACCGGTACGCCGGGAAAATTCTGGCGCATACGGGTTGTGCTTGTATTCTTCTGAACTTGAACTTGGTCATCTAACTTCAGCCAGCAATTTGGCTGATCGCCGTCTTCCAACGATTACCGGTACATTTTTCCTGGTATTTATTTTTACTTCTAAAGACGACGAGCAGCCAAATTGATTGCTGGAGGCAAGCAACCAAGTAACATTCTGTTCTCAAGAGTGAAGTGTCTAAATGTTTGTATGACCCATGTTTACTCCGCCCACAGAGGGTGAACAGCCTGAGTGGTAACAGTGCTAAACAGTTCTTAACAGCACCAAACTCTCGTCACACATGCTTTCACCCTTGTGGTTGCATTCTGTTCTCAAGAAATTTGGTGTAGAAGTGTTTGTATCACCATTTTTACTCCGCCCGCAGTCGGTGATATACCATGTACAGGTAATCAATGGCGAGCAGCCAAATTGCTGTATGGAGCCATGTAACTGACAGAGTTAGATTCGGTGACTATAGCAAGCTCCGGCTTACGCTATGGTGTCCTTAACTTCACTCCCTGTGAGTGAATGTATTACACGGATGTAACAATTTCAATTTCAATTTCAGAGTTAGATGACCGGTATGTCAGTCTCACTGACAGTGGCGTGTCCACGTGTATGAAGACGTGGACGTAGCCGCTGCTCTAAGCCCGTAACCTCATCTGGGTGAACCTTCCGGAGGCGCTCATAGTAGCTCCTCCGTCCTGTAACCTTGCCTGAGTATCTACAAAGGAAAAAAATGAAGACAAAAAAGTGATTTGTTCGAGTTTACATTTTCTGATAATAAATTGTGTTACTGCCGAAGACGGCGAGCAGCCAAATTGCTGGCTGAAGCTATGTAACCAAGTTCAAGTTCAAGTTCTATACTTCTGTCTCTCTCTCCACTCATACGAGTGTCATTCTCTCAGTTACCAAGTTCAAATTGAAATTGTTACATCCGTGTAATACAGTTACTCACAGGACGTGATGTTAAGGAACCAAGTTCAAGTTACATCCTGTGGTGTAGAAATGTTTATATCACCCTCGTTTACTCCTCTCACAGTCGGTAATATATCATGTAAGCAATGGCGAGCAGACAAATTGCTGGCTGGAGCCATGTCACCAAGTCCAAGTTGCATTCAAGTTACATCCTGTGGTTTAGAAATGTTTGTCTCACCCATGTTTATTCCGTTCACAGTCGGTGATATATCATGTAATCAAACCCAACAAACCATACCTGCAGTAGCTACAATTATTCCTGCCGATATGTTCCACCACCCACGCAAGGTACTACGTGTCTACGTGGTGGGAATACCCTACCCTATCAAATGTGTTCACGAAAATTGGCCTGGTCCAAACCGTTTAATAACAGTTGAGGTATGTACTTAGGTTTTTAATGAAGCCCTCAAGTTGCCGATCCCATACCCTAAGCTTCAACTCCACAACGTTCGCCCAGAGCTTCCTTTAATAAGACCGACCTAAAAACAAATCCTGGTAATCTAAACTTGATCTTGATTGTTCAAGGCTTGCCTATTCGGCTACCCCTGTGGTTTGTATTGAAAGGATTTTTACCCCTGGATCAGGCCTGGATAAGTCTTTAAACTGTCTCATCCGCACAGCATGCTCCCTGGTCCACGTGGGTATCGCACATGGTGACTAGGAACCAAGGGGCGGTGAGCAGCCCAGAGTTGGCTGAAAAACCATGTAACAATTCAAACTCAAATCAAAATCCACCCAGTGCAAGCGAAATGGCTGCCCCCCTCAACCTCACGCCTCATAATAAGGCGTACCATTTATTTATTTAATTTAAGAAGCACAGGCAGGTTGGTCTTGAACTCGGTGAAGCCCCAGAAGGTGCCCTGTCGTGTTGGGTCCCAACTGAATAATGACGGGGAGTGGTGGTAGGTTGGTTAGTTGGCAGGCAGGCAGGAAGGCTGAATAGCTGAAGGTCGGTTGGATGGTAGTTTGGTAGGTTGGTTGGTTGTTTTTTTGTTTTGTTTGTTTGTTTGAATGGATATAAGTTTGTTTGTTTGTTTGCTTGAATGGATATAGGGTTGTTTGGTGTGAGTGCAATCTTGACGAAGATATGACAAGACATAGACATGTTTTCGTGTTTACTGTGGTGCTGGTGGCAAGATATATCCGAACACAAATTATTTGATTATTTGTAAACAACTCACACATGATTGCATTTGTTCTGTTTAACACACACGATATATATGTTATCTATGCATATTATGTGACTGGGTAAAGGATCCATCTGGAAGCTGCCATGCGTAGCACAAAGATTGCATGCTACATGGTGCATTAACTTCATTGGACATACATACGAATACATACATACAAAGTAAGTTTTCAAGTTTAGGGTGTATGCAAAGTACACTGAACATACATACAAACACATAAATACATAAACAGTTCTCAAGTTAAGGGTGTATGTGAACTACACTGGACATACATTCAAAGGTAATGATAACGCCTGGTGGGGCGTGGTGTTAAGGGAGCCCGTACGCGGGTGGGGAGCGGTATCCTACCTCAACTGGACAAGCTACCATCGCGGTTGACGACGACCTGCAACGCCAAGAGCGACCGGAGGGGGAGTCGAACCCCCGACTCTTCATTCTTAAGCGATCTGATCAACCACTAGACCATTGTAAATCACTGAAAGAGGCTATACATTCAAATGTATACACACCAAGTCCTCATATTTAGGGTGCACGAGAACTACATTGGACATACATACGAATACATAAATATAAATCACGTTCTCAAGTTTAGGGTGAATGTGAACTACACTGGACATCCAAACAAATACATAAATATAAATCACGTCCTCAAGTTTAGGGTGAATGTGAACTACACTGGACATCCAAACAAATACATAAATATAAATCACGTTCTCAAGTTTAGGGTGAATGTGAACTACACTGGACATCCAAACAAATACATAATAAAAATCACGTTCTCAAGTTTAGGGTGAATGTGACCTACACTGGACATCCAAACAAATACACAAATATAAATCACGTTCTCAAGTTTAGGGTGAATGTGAACTACACTGGACATCCAAACAAATACATAATATAAATCACGTTCTCAAGTTTAGGGTGAATGTGAACTACACTGGACATCCAAACAAATACATAAATATAAATCACGTTCTCAAGTTTAGGGTGAATGTGGACTACATTGAACGTACAAACAAATACGGACATACAAATCAAGTTATCAAGTCTTCTATCTCACCTGGTGCTCATGATGCCGTAAGTAATGCCTGAGGAGAAGCAGGAAGGTGGTGGTGGTTAACACAACGGTGAGGTGGTGAGGTGAGGTGGAGTGGTGGTGGTGATGCAATAGTGGTGGTGATGTGATGGTGTTGTTGTTGTTGGTGGTGATTCAATGGTGGCGGTGATGTAATGGTGGTGGTGGTGGTGGACACAATGGTGAGGTGGGGATGTGCGGTGGTGTGGTGGGAGGAGTTGTGGTGGTGGTGATGCAATAGTGGTGGTGATGTGATGGTGTTGGTGTTGGTGGTGGTGGTGATTCAATGGTGGCGGTGGTGTAAGTGTGGTGGTGGTGGTTGACACAATGGTGAGGTGGTGATGTGCGGTGGTGTGGTGGGAGGAGTGGTGGTGGTGGTGCTCACGATGCCGTATGTAATGCCTGGGGAGAACCAGGGAGGTGGTGTTGTTGGTTTTGGTGGTTTACGCAATGTGAGGTGGTGATGTTGGTTTGGAGGTGTTGGTGGTGTTGTTAGTTTGGAGGTGTTGTTGGTTTGTTGGTTTTGTTGTTGGTTTTGGTGGTTTATGCAATGTGAGGTGGTGAGGTGCTGTGGTGGTTTACGCAATGTGTGGTGGTTGTGGTGGTTTACGCAATGTGAGGTGGTTGTGGTGGTTTACGCAATGTGAGGTGGTTGTGGTGGTTTACGCAATGTGAGGTGGTTGTGGTGGTTTACGCAATGTGAGGTGGTGAGGTGCTGTGGTGGTTTACGCAATGTGTGGTGGTTGTGGTGGTTTACGCAATGTGAGGTGGTTGTGGTGGTTTACGCAATGTGAGGTGATTGTGGTGGTTTACGCAATGTGAGATGGTTGTGGTGGTTTACGCAATGTGAGGTGGTTGTGGTGGTTTATGCAATGTGTGGTGGCTGTGGAGGTTTACGCAATGTGAGGTGGTTGTGGTGCTTTACGCAATGTGAGGTGGTTGTGGTGGTTTACACAATGTGAGGTGGTTGTGGTGGTTTACGCAATGTGAGGTGGTTGTGGTGGTTTACGCAATGTGAGGTGGTTGTGGTGGTTTACGCAATGTGAGGTGGTGAGGTGCTGTGGTGGTTTACGCAATGTGAGGTGGTTGTGGTGGTTTACGCAATGTGAGGTGGTTGTGGTGGTTTACGCAATGTGAGGTGGTTGTGGTGGTTTACGCAATGTGAGGTGGTTGTGGTGGTTTACGCAATGTGAGGTGGTTGTGGTGGTTTACGCAATGTGAGGTGGTTGTGGTGGTTTACGCAATGTGAGGTGGTTGTGGTGGTTTACGCAATGTGAGGTGGTTGTGGTGGTTTACGCAATGTGAGGTGGTTGTGGTGGTTTAAGCAATGTGAGGTGGTGAGGTGCTGAGACGGGAAGGGAGGAGTCGTGGTGGTGGGAGGGGTGGTGGGGTTAAGGGGTGGTGATGGTGGTGGTGTAAGGGTAACAAGTTCTATGCAGCGTTGCAAGCGACGCTAAAAAATGGCGGAGAGTGTTAGCGACATAGCGACAGGTGGCATCAGAAGCGACTTATTAACGAGACTGTTGGCTGACGTGTCAGGCTTTGTCTCGGTCAAACAGTTGATCGGTTGGACGGACAAATGGGTAACCCTGGGGGCTCCTGCCCCCTTGACGAGGGGCTCCGCCAAAAATGGTGGTGACAAAGACAATGACAAGACAAGTCCTATGCAGCGTAGCAAGCGACGCGGAAAATTGGTGGAGTGTGTTGGCAACGGAATGAAAGGTGGCAACGATGGAGCTGACTGAAGCGAGTTAGTTACGCGACCGTTGGCTGACGTGTCGGGCTTCAAGTTTTTCGGTCGGACAAACGGACAAATGGGTAAACATGGGGGATCTCACCCCCTTGAAGAGGGGGCTCCGCCGAAAAACAAAAGGCAATCAGTAAACAATCGCCCAAGAGTCCGCCACCAAGTGTGGTGGTGAGATTATGTCGTGGTAGTGGTGGTTTGCGCAATGTGAGGTGGTGAGGTGAGGTGGTGTGGTGGGAGTGGTGGTGGTGGTTTACACAATGTGAGGTGGTGAGGTGATGTCATGGTGGTGGTGGTTTACGCAATGTGAGGTGGTGAGGTGTGGTGGTGTGGTGGGAGTGGTGGTGGTGGTGGGAGGGGTGGTGATGGTGGAGCTGTAAGGGTACACAGGGTGGTGATAAAGACAATGGCAAGACAATGACAAGACAAGACAACCACAAGGCAATCAGTAAGCACTCACCCAAGAGACCGCCACCAAAGGTAATAGCTTGTGAAACGTAGACAATCTGCAGGTTATGGGTGGAGGTGGGGGTGCTTGTGTGAGTGTGCATCCACTTGCTCAATTTGCGACGCAGGCAAAAAAACGGGAAAGTATGGGTAACAAATTGCACAAACAACCAAAGGAAACCAGGGGGGGGGGGGGGGGGGGGGGGGGGGGGGAGTGAAAGACCCCATCACAAAAAAGTGTGAAGACACCCTTTTGCAGACCCCCCCCCCCCCCGGCTCCGGAACCCACAATACAGCCACTATCTCAGCCACCTCGTAGTGTTATGGTGTCTAATTAAGCTCATTTACAGGGTTTTCAAAAGGCCTATCCATTGAGGTAGGTCTCGAGACCATTGGGAATGTTTGACACATAGAAAATCATCATCATCAATGTTGCTGCCACTGTTGCCGCAGCCCCATCAGCTGCCGTAGACCTCAAAGGCTGAAAAACGGTCATCAAAGGCTGAAAAACGGTCATCAAAGGCTGAAAAACGGTCATCAAAGGCTAAAAAACGGTCATCAAAGGCTTTGATGCGCTGCTGAATCTCGACTTCTGCTCGACTGCAGCCAAGCACGCAAGAGAATTCTGATGGCGCCCTAAGTTTCCGTATTAGTCCCCGCAAAGCAATAGTTTACCGCACTTGTCGCAGGTAGTGTCCTTTGATTGTGGGTCCATCAAATAACATCAACTAGCACTGGGCACCAGAATGAAAACAGACACACAGTGACAGGAAGGGAAAAAGAAAGAGCAGTGAGCTATCATGAGGTCTCGCTCTGTACGTCGTTGTACAAGTGTTGGCTAGAGCATTGTGTGTGGAGACAGGGCGAGCGCGCGCGCACGCGCGAGGGAGACCCTGGACCCCCCCCTCTCTCGGGGCCCCCCTCTGCCCTGGACACAATATGTGGTGGGTCTGCCACCCAATAGCATATAAGGACTGGTATTAAGTAGCGGAACACCCTAGTTCAACTCCCATGTCATTCTGAGGGCTAGAAAAAAGTGCCTGGAAAGTACAATTGTTTTTGAAAATGTCAGATTTCCCGCGGCCCCAAACTTAGGAGGACTATTTTTTTTCTACTGAGCCAAATTAAGATATAAAACCGGATTCATCATCCTCTCTATGATATCTACAAAGTTGGATGGTGGGGTCATTTTGGTTAGAAGTTGCCCCCCCCCCTGAAGGGAACCTAAAAAAATGGCAACAAATTGCACAATCAACCAACTACAAGGAAACATAACAACAGGAAACCTTCCCAGAGGGGGAAGTCCTTGTCAATCGCCTTGAGAAAGAGGAAGACCGGAAATGGGCAGAGTCCATAGGTAGGTAGGTAGCTAAGTAGGTCAAATAACCAAAGGACCCCCCCCACACACACACCCCCCCCTCCCCCCCCCAAAAAAAAGGAAACTTACTCAGAGGGGGAAGTCCTCATCAATCGCCTTGAGAAAGAGAAAGACGGGAAATAGGCAGAGTCTGTAGGTAGGTAGGTAGCTAGGTAGGTAAAAACAACCAAAAGACCCCCTCCCCCCCCCCCCCCCAAAAAAGGAAATCTATCCAGAGGGGGAAGTCTTCGTCAATCGCCTTGAGAAAGAGGAAGACTGGAAATAGGCAGAGTCCGTAGGTAGGTAGGTAGGTAGATAGCTAAGTAGGTAAAACAACCAAAGGACCCCCCCCCCCCCCCCCCCCACCCCACCCCACCCCACCCCGCACCCCCATACCCATACCCCACCCCCACCCCACCCCACCCCCCACCCCACCCACCCACCCCCCCACCCCACCCCTCAAAAGGAAACCTACCCAGAGGGGGAAGTCTTCATCGGTTGCCTTGAGAAAGAGAAAGACCGGGAAGAGGCAGAGTCCGAATACCACTGGTGCGGCTGCACAGAAAATCATACGCTTGAACATGCGGTCCACCACCACCTACAGAGGCACAGGCACGATCAGGGGCAGATCTGACAGTCCGGGTAATTAATTGAACAAGAGGCAGAGTCTGAAGACCACTGGAGCAGCAACACATTACATCATTTGCTTGAACATGCGCTCCACCACCACCTATAGAGGCACAGGCACGATCAGGGGCAGATTTGTCAGTCCGGGTAATTAATTGAACAAGAGGCAGAGTCTGAAGACCACTGGAGCAGCAACACATTACATCATTTGCTTGAACATGCGCTCCACCACCACCTACAGAGGAACAGGCATAATCAGGGGCAGATTTGTCAGTGCGGGTAATTAATTGAACAAGAGGCAGAGTCTGAAGACCACTGGAGCAGCAGCACATTACATCATTTGCTTACTTCATCGAGAATTGTCGAGAATTCCAGGCCAAATTGTCGAGAATTCTCGGATTTCCAGGCCAAAATTTTCGCGGAAGAAAAAAGAGTTTTCGCGGAAACGTTTTGTCCAGTTCATCCCCTGAATTGCCATAACATGCGCTCCACATCCATCTACTGAGACACAGGCATGGCTATGGTCAAATTTCCTGGTGCTGGTGCTGGTAACAAACAAAGCAGCAGCTGGTGCTGGTGCTGGTAACAAACAAAGCAGCAGCACAGAAGGTAATGATAACGCCTGATGGGGCGTGGTGTTAAGGGAGCCCGTCGTACGCGGGTGGGGAGCGGTCTCCTACATCAACTGGACAAGCTACCATCGCGGTTGACAACGACCTGCAACGCCAAGAGCGACCGAAGGGGGAGTCGAACCCCCTGACTCTTCATTCTTAAAGTGACTTAGTCCACCAGTAGACCAATGTATATCACTAAAAAAGGCTAGCAGCACAGAAGATCATACACTTGAACATGCACTCCACCACCACATACTGAGACACACATCAACCAGGAGCAGATTTGTCAGTGCGGATAATAAATATCACAAGAAGCAGGATCCGAGGACCACGGGTGCGGCAGTACAGAATATAATTCACTTGAACATGCAATCCACCACCACATACAGAGACACAGGCACGCAATCAGGTGCAGATATACCGGTGCTGGTAACCAAATGCACACAAAAGCAGCAGCACGGAAGCTCATACACCTGAACATACACTTGAACATGTGCACCACCATCACCACCTACAGAGAC
This sequence comes from Microglena sp. YARC, assembly GCA_022414725.1. NCBI lineage: Eukaryota > Viridiplantae > Chlorophyta > Chlorophyceae > Chlamydomonadales > Chlamydomonadaceae > Microglena > Microglena sp. YARC. The sequence goes on from JAJSRW010001145.1 coordinate 34,848, forward strand.
ACATGCGCGATCAGGTGCAGATTTACTAGTGCTGGTAATAAATTGCGCAAACAATGTAGCAGCACAGAAGATCATTTACTTTTACGTACACCTGAACATACACTTGAACATGTGCACCACCACCACCACACCACCACCTACAGAGACACATGCGCGATCAGGTGCAGATTTACTAGTGCTGGTAATAAATTGCACAAACAAAGTAGCAGCACAGAAGATCATTTACTTTAACATACACCTGAACATACACTTGAACATGTGCACCACCACCACCACCACCACCACCTACAGAGACACATGCGCGATCAGGTGCAGATTTACTAGTGCTGGTAATAAATTGCGCAAACAAAGTAGCAGCACAGAAGATCATTTACTTTAACATACACCTGAACATGCACTTGAATATGTGCACCACCACCACCACCACCACCACCACAACCAACAGAGACACATGCGCGATCAGGTGCAGATTTACTAGTGCTGGTAATAAATTGCGCAGACTAAGTAGCAGCACATAAGATCATTTACTTTAACATGCACTCCACCACCACCTACAGAGACGCAGACATGATCAGGAGCAGATCAACTGGAGCTGATAATCAATAACACGATCAAAGCAGCAGCACAGAAGCTCAAACGCTTGACCATGCACTCCGTACAAAAAACACAGTGTCATTATCACCTGGGGGGTCTCTACACTGTCCTGTGTAGGGGGTCTCAGCTGAGGGGAAGCCGCTGCTGCTGCTGCTGCTGCTGCTGCTGCATGGGTCTGGCTGAGCTAGTCAGAAATGCCCCCCCAAGTCCCCCAATTTGCGATGCGCTGCGCAGAAAAAAAACTGTGGCGACATCATCACCTGGGGGTCTCTAAACCGTCCTGCGTAGGGGGACTCAGCTGAGAGGAAGCCGCTGCTGCTGTTGCTGGTGCAAGGGTCTGGCCAAACTAGTCAGAAAATGACCCCCCCCCCCCCCCCCCCCCCCCTGTCCCCTAAATTTGTGGCTTCTCGCACACAAAAAAAACAGTGTCGGCGTCATCACCTGGGGGGTCTCTACAATATCCTGCGTAGGGGGTTGCTGCTGAGGGAGCTGCTGGTGCTGCTGCTGGTGCAAGGATCAGGCTAAACTAGGCAGAAATTACCCCTTCCCCCCCCTGTCCCGGCGTGTCGCACAAAAAAACCCAGTGGCGGCATCATCACCTGGGGGGTCTCAACAATATCCTGCGTAGGGCTCTGTTGAGGGGGAGCTGCTGCTGCTGGTGGGGCTGCTCTTGAGTCAGCCTGGGTTGTAGCAGCTTGCATGTCGAGAGGAGCTTGTTGTGCCGATGCGACAGCATCTGTCATCTCTTTCTGTTGCTTCAATTGCTTCCGGGACTCCTTGCGGGAAATGGGGCCAGGGCGGGAGGATGCCTTGCCGCGGTTGTTAACCTACAACACAGCACAGGGTGGTATGGGCCTAAGTTAGAAGCTATGGGTACAGAAATGGGGCCAGGGCGGGAGGATGCCTTGCCGCGGTTGTTGACCTACAACACATAGTGGTATGGGCCTAAGTTAGAAGCTATGGGTACAGGAATGGGGCCGGGGCGGGAGGAAACCTTGCCTCGCTTGTTGTAGCAATTCTGTGCATGATTGAGATACAAAGATATGAAAATAGATAAAGAGAGATAAAGGGAGATAGAAAGAAGTAAAAGAGAGACAAGTAAAGTACACCACACATGTGTGCATGCGGCATCACAGTTTAGAGATAAAAAGGGATTAACAGAGATCAAGGGAGAGATACAGAGATAAAAGAGAGACAAGGAAAGTACACCACACATGTGTACATGTGGCATCACAGTTTACAGATAAATAGAGATATAGAGAGATGAAGTGAGATAAAAGAGAGACAAGGAAAGTACACCACACATGTGTGCATGTGGCATCACAGTTTACAGATAAATAGAGATAAAGAGAGGTAAAGAGAGATAAAAGAGTGGCAAGGAAAGTAAATGACGCCTGCCTCAGGTCATGCATGTATGCATGTGGCATCACAGAAAAGAGAGAGAAAGAGAGAAACAGAGAGATAGAAAGAGATAGAAAGAGATTAAAAAAGAGGCGAAGAAAGCTCACCACGCATGCCTCAGTCCATGCAAATATCCGACACTGCTGCCAGCAGCAAGGGTGTGGTACTTTAGTTGATTCCCTTTGGGGGGCAGTTAAAGAGAGACAAGGAAAGTGCACCATGCATGCATCAGCCCATTAATGCATGCATGTGGCATCACAAAAAAATAAAATTAAAGATAGTCAAGTAAAGTAAAATTGAAATTGAAATTGTTACATCCGTGTAATACAGTTACTCACAGGACGTGCAGTTAAGGACACCATAGCGTAAGCCGGAGCTAGCCATAGTCACCGTAAGTCAAGTGAACCATGCATGAATCAGTCTATGCATGTGTGCATGTGGCATCATGTACTGAGAGACAAAGAGAGACAAGGAAAGTACACCATGCATGCCCCAGCACATGCATGTGTGCATGTGGCATCACAGAACAGATATAAAAACAATGAAAATACGCCACGAAAAGGGAGGCCAGCAGGCTTGGCTTGGTGACTGAGTGAGTTGTGACAGAGTGAACGAATGAGGGTTGGCCACGTTGGCACTGGATGAGCTGCCGCATCGCGAGTGGTAGCATCACCTTGACAGTAGGAATCCCATCATCTCCAAATCCCTTCTGAGCGCATACTCGCACGCTACGGAGCTTCAGCATAGGCATGCGGCACAGTTTGGCTTGGCCCGAGGCTACTGAGGTAGAAAGCATGTTTGTGGCGGGGGGGCGGCACGGGCGGACAGAAGCCGGTGGGGGACGGTAGATGAGCGCAGAGGCTGGTAGGCAAAGGCAGAGGCCGAGGGGAAGAATGGTATGGGGACGCGAAGAGTGGTAGCGGTAGCGGTTGGTCAAGAGTATAGGCGCGTACAGGTAGGCTTGGGCGGGCTCGGGTAGGCTTGATGGTAGTGGGAGATCTTTGCCGGGAGATCTTGGCAACTCGGGACCAAATGTACTGGTGTGACGTGTGACAAGTGAACGAGTGACGTGTGACGAGTGATAGATCCCTGGACCACGCCACTTCTTGCTGACACGACGTATGCACACGTACCCACGCTTCCCTCTCGGCTGTCGCTTATATTGCTGCCTTCTTCCTGCTTGATCAGAAAGCGCTTCGTCAACTCCTAGCCCAATTCCGCCCAGATCCAAAGATAACAAACGTACTCTTCTAGTCTTCCACAATTCTGAGCGAATATCGATCCAGCGCTCGAAAAGGCATCAACCGACCGGTTCGACCTACCCTGCCCCATCCTCTCCCTCTACCCTCCGCACCAACCTCGCGGATCCTGCTGAGCAGCATAGACGTTCCAGACTTCCGCACTTATAACTATCATCCTCCCTCCCTCCTAATGTCCTCCTGAACTTCTGAGCCTGTGAATTAAAAATGGGCCACTAGCTTCTACTGGCTTGAATAGAAAAGAATCAGTACGTCAAGGCGTAATTAAGGAAGCTGAAGGGGGTCCTCGGACAACACCATAGACTCCTTCAATTGCAATCCCCTTGCACTTCCCATTGCAACACAGTACATAGCAGGACATCCCTCATGGAGGTACTCAACTGGGGCATGATCTACTGACAGATAGCACGTCCAATTTAGGACCATACCCACTTGCACATCCCCAGCCTCGCATCGCCTCCTCCACCTGCATCAAAGCTCAAATGAATGTGACGAAGATATGGGATCAGCTGGTGCTAGCTGTCTGCAGGCCCCCAAGGTGGGTAGTGCTGAGTAAAGTTATTGAGGAGAATAAGAGAACTCTTTATCATCTTTATCACTAAGATGTTTCTATTCTACATAATTAGTGTAGTGCAGTGTAGTGTAGTATAGTGTTGTGTAGAGTAGTGTATAGTAGTGTAGTGTTGTGTAGTGTAGTGTAGTGTAGTGTAGTGTAATGTAGTGTAGTGTAGTGTAGTGTAGTGTAGTGTAGTGTAGTGTAGTGTACTGAGTGTAGTGTAGTGTGTTGTATTGTATTGTATTGTGTTGTATTGATTGCATTGTACTGTACTGTACTGTACTGTATTGCATTGCATTGTATTGTATTGTATTCCATTGCATTGTATTGTATGAACACAAAACATTTCAAGATGTGTCAAAAGGTAAACAGAATTGATGCTATACCTGTAGTGTTGCTTCTTGTATTGTATGAAAAAAAGAAGTGTGAAGACTTGTCCAGGTCAACATAGATGCAGTACCTGCAGTCTTGCTTCTTGTACTGTTTGAACAAAACAAGTGTAAAGGCTTATCCAGGTCATAATTAATGCAGTACATGTAGTGTTGCTTCTTGTACTGTATGATCAAATTAGTGTAAAGACTTGTCCAGGCAATAATTTATGCAGTACTTGTAGTCTTGCTTCTTGTACTGTATGAACAAAACAAAGTGTAAAGGCTTGTCCAGGTCATAATTGATGCAGTATCTGTAGTCTTGCTTCTTGTACTGTATGAACAAAATAGTGTAAAGGCTTGTAAAGGTCAAAATAATTGATGCAGTCCCCGTAGTCTTGCTTCTTGTACTGTATGAACAAAAGGTGTAAAGGCTTGTCCAAGTCATAATTGATGCAGTACCTGTAGTCTTGCTTCTTGTACTGTATGAACTAAACGAGTGTAAAGACTTGTACAGGCGTTGGGTTGTCAAGAACTGTATAGTATGATTTCGATGCTGTACGATATATCGCACTTGACAACCTCAATATTGTACACTATTGTGTGTAGGGTTGTTAAGTACTACATCGTATGATATCGATGGTGTACGATATATTGCACTTGACAACCTCAATATTGTACAATATTGTGTGTAGGGTTGTCAAGTACTACATCGTATGATATCGATGCTGTACAATATATCGCACTTGACGACCTAAATATTGTATAATAGCCTATATAGGGTTGTCAAGTACTACATTGCATGATTTCGATGCTGTACGATATATCGCACTTGACAACCTCCATATCGTACACTATGATGTGAAGGGTTGTCAAGTACTACATCACATGATATCGATGTTGTGAAATATATTGCACTTAACAAGCTCAATATTGTGCGTAGGGTCGTCCAGTACTACATCGCATGATATCAATATTGTAAGACTTGTTTTCCAAAATATTTTTTAATATTGTAAATATGTTTTAATATTGTAAGATTTGTTTTCAAATATATTGTAAGACTTGTTTTTCCAAAATCGTCCAGTTTCAAACAAAAGTGTACACCAGTACTGTGACATCGTCAAGTTCAAACAAAGTGTACACCAGTACTGTGACATCGTCAAGTTCAAACAAAGTGTACACCAGTACTGTGACATCGTCAAGTTCAAACAAAGTGTACACCAGTACTGTGACATCGTCAAGTTCAAACAAAGTGTACACCAGTACTGTGACATCGTCAAGTTCAAACAAAGTGTACACCAGTACTGTGACATCCGTACTGCTACGTCTGCAGGCGTGTGTATTTTATCGATTTCAACATACCACAATAACAGATTCCCTGATAGTGTCTGGCACGGCACTATTACATGCTGTGGGTGTGGAGTGGGTTCACTTCCCCCCGCATAATTTGTCTTACATGCTGCATCACATTCAATAACCTCTCCGGATACTGGTTGTATAAAGTAATGATACCGGTGGTATGAAGTAATGATACCGGTAGTATAAAGTAATGATGACGCCTGGTGGGGCGTGGTATTAAGGGAACCCGTCTTACGCGGGCAGAGAACGGTCTACCACCTCAACTGGACAAGCTACCATTGCGGTTGACAACAACCTGCAACGCTCAGGGAGCCCGTAGGGGAAATCAAACCCCCGACCCTGCTTCGCATCAGCGATTTGGTGTACCACTAGACCAATTGATTCACTGAAACGAGCTTACTAGTAGTATAGGTTAATCTGTGGAATTGTTAAATTGAGAAGAGATGCAAGATCTCCTGGGAAAACGGACGTACGATTCATTTACTTATAATTATCACAATCATTTGAGGTTGGGCAAGTCCCATTACCCCCCCCCCCCCCCCCCCCCCCCCTCCATTGGAGGTTGGCCCCAGTACAAGCAAACAGGCTGCCCCCCTCAACCTCACGCCTCGTAATAGGACATACTATTTATTTATTTATTTACTTATAATTATCTCGATCATGTGAGGTCTGACTAGTCCTCGGAGCCTAATTGGCAACCCCCTGGACTGTAACATACACACATGCATGTTCAGTGTTTCTTATTGCGACGATGCGTCGCCATTCCGTCGTCATTCCGTTGAGTGCTACACCCCCAGAACACTCCAATACCGAGAAGCGCTGCCCCCTGAATCCCCCAGGCTCCGCGCTCCGCCATGTGATGGCTACGCAACTTTCCTGAAATGAGGGTTGAGTAGCCCAAGTAGCTACTTAACCTGGAATACAGAAATCTGAAATAAACAAGTCCTATGCAGCGTCGCAAGCGACGCGGATAATTGGCGGCTTGTCTTGGCAACGGAATGAAAGGTGGCAATGATGGAGCTGACCGAAGCGAGTTAGTTACGCAACCGTTGGATGATGTGTCAGGCTTCAAGAAATATTTTGGTCGGACGGACAAATGGGTAAACATGGGGGCTCCGTTGAAGAAGTCCCCTTGAAAAGGGGGCTCCGCCAAAAACACATGCATGTTAACTCACATTGAGTTTTTTGTATTGTGCACGCTCATTCTCCAGTACATAAAGTCATGTGATCCAGTACATGTAGTCATGTGATACAGTACATGTAGTCATGTGATACAGTACATGCAGTCATATGATCCAGTACTTGAAGTCATGTGATACAGTACATGTAGTCATGTGATACAGTACATGCAGTCATGTAATAACAGTAAACATGCAGTCATATGATCCAGCTGCATGAAGCTCATGTGAATACAGTAACATGTAGTCATGTGATATCAGTACATGCAGGTCATATGATCCAGTACATGTGATTGTTCTTACTGCAGGGACTCCTATGAGATCGAGGACTTGATTGGTGGTGCAGGGTGTAATTCTATACGGTCTCCAGATTCAACACGGGGCAGCGAAAAAGATGTTGAAACTGGTAAGGTTGCGACTCCCACCCCCAAACCACCACGCCCCACCCCAGCCCCACCCCACACCCCACCCACCCCTCACCCACACCCCCCCCACCCCCAATCCAACTTCCAATACCAATCCCCAAATTACCCCAAGGGCGCAAGGATGTTTAAACTGGTAGGACTGCGATTTCTACCCCTACCCCACTCCCACCCCTACCTCACCCCACTCCCACCCCCACCCCCAATTGCACCTCACCCCGACCCACCATCCAACCCCAATTCCAAAACTCCCGATCCCAATCCCAATTTACCCACAGGGCAAGGATGTTAAACTGGTAGATTGCAACTCCCCACCCACACACGTACCCCCACTCCCCCCTACCCCCACCCCCCCCCTACCCCCCCACTCCCACCCCCAACCCCCAATTGCACCAACCCGACCCACCGTACCCAACCCAAACCTAATCCCGACTCCAAAAAGAAATCCCCAATCCATCAACCCAAGGAGCCGAGGCGCAAAGGCACTGTTTAAACTGGTAGATTGCGATATCTACCCCACACCTGTATCAGCCATTCAGGGAATGAATTTGGGTAAGCACCACTTTTGTACTTCACTTTGGTATACTCAGAATCCAGAGCCGAATTATCAAGGGATATTCTCGCTGTATATTCTCAGATTTTCAGGGCCAATATTCTCGATTGTGTCATGTACGAAGTCCGGGTTTCTTCAGAAGCCTTGAAACCCAAATCATCCGCTGAATGGCTATAATGCAACTAACTTGCACCCCAAACACCGCCCCGGCAATCTCACCTTCATCCTCACCAAATCCAATAAAACAGATAACCAAAAGCCAACTATAAAACTCCTGAACCGAATTCACCAACACTGACCACCACACCACCAAACATCAATCACTCGCAACACTAGGCATCCAACACAAGTACACAACCACAAGTCATCTCGCTACACCAACAACACGAAACGCACTCATAACACTCAAGCGGTAACTAGCACCAACAATACAAACACCCAGCACCACATCAGCATAGTATTGCACCCAACATACCAACGACATGCATCTACCTCGGCTACTCAACTATCCAAAGCACAAGGCACCCAACACAAGCATCACCAAGCAACCAACCACACAGCACCAAGCACTAAGCACTAGCACCGAACACCCAACACCAAGCAACCAACACAAGACAGCACCGTAACACCAAACACCACAGCACCAACACAAGCACATAGCACCCAACACCAACACAAAGCGAACCCAAACACAAGCACCAACACACCAACAAAGCGTGGCGTGCACCAGCAGCTCGGACAGTCAACACTCAGTAGCACCTAATAATCACAACAACAAGACCAAACACCAAGCCACAACACACACGACACAACCACAAACAAGCACCAAAGCACAAGCACTAGCACAAACACCCAACACATGATGCACCGACACCAACACTAGACAACCGACCAACACACAACAACAACACAGCGCTACAACGCACTCAACAGCAATCTACGATCACAAGCACCCACTACGAGCTATAGCTATCAGACATCTAGCGTACCGATCACGAGGACTACCAACACATGAAAGCTGGGAAAGAGTGGAGTACCAACGCGCAAAACACAAGCACCAACAGCAAGCAAGCCAATAGCACCAACACCAACACAAGCACCCAACACAAGCACCAACACCAACACAAGTACCAACACGAGACAGCAAGCACCAACCAAAAGCACCAGCACACAACACCAGCACCAACACAAGCACTTCCAGCACCAACACCAACCACAAGCACTAAGCACCAAACACATAGCCAGCTCCAACCCTAAACACTCGATCGAGCCAACATCAACATCAACCCTGTCAGCCACCAAAAATACGGCCGTCCACATGTTTCCTGTGACACACCCCAAACTTCAGCCTAAAACACGTCATGTCGCCACCCAAAGCACAACATAACACACACACTCAGAAACGCACTCAAACCACCCCCAAAGAACACACCCGGCCAAATGCACCCCAAATGAACCCCAAATGAACCCCAAATGAACCCCAAATGCACCCCAAATGAACCCCAAATGAACCCCTATAAACACACCCCAAATGAAACCCCAATTGCCACCCCAAATGAACCCCAAATGAACCCCAAAATCACACCCCAATTCTGAACCCAATTGCTCCCCAAGATGAACCCAAATGAACCCACGAACGCACTCAAGTCAAACCCAAAACAAAAACAAAACGCATGAAAACGCTCTCAAGACGCACCCCAAACGCACTGGAAAGTTGCACCCCAAACGCACCCAAAATGAACTCAAGACGCTCAAGATGCACTCACGACATGCATGTCGCACCCAAAACGCCACTGGAAGACGCTCAAAGATGCACAGAAGGCGTTCAAAGTGCGCACCCAAATACGAGCACTCGAGGACGACTCAAGATGCACTCACGAGCATTCATGTCTCAACCAAAACACGCACTCGAGACGCTCAAGATGCACTGAAGGCGTTCAGGTGAGTTCGGCCACCCAAAACGCACTCGAGGGGACGCTCAGATGCTACTCACGACATTCATGCCCAGGCCCAAAACGCACTCGATACGCTCAAGAAGCAAGAAAAGGCGCGTGTCAAGTTTCGCACCCCAAAAAAGCGCATTCCGAGCACGCTCAGTATGCACTCACGACATTGCATGTCGCACCCAAAACGCAACTCGAGACGCTTAAGATGCAGCTGAGAGCGTTTCCACGTCGCACCCAAAACGGCACTGCAGAAACGCTCAAGAGCACTTCACAATCATGCCGCACCCCAAAACCACTCGACTACGCTTCTTCAAGGATGACAACAGAACAACGAATTCAAAAGTCGCACCCAAAAACGACACTGATCGACACGCTCAAGACCTGCACTCACGAGCATTCATTGTCGCACCAAAACCACTCGAGGACGCTGGAAAGATGATCTTCTGAAGGCGTTCAAGTCGCACCCAAAAACGCACTCGAGGGACGCTCAAGATTGCACTCACGACATCCATGTCGCACCCAAAACCACTCGAGACGCTCATAAGATGCCAGCTGAAGGCGTTCAAGTCGCACCCAAAAACGGCACCCCAAAACGCACCCAACCGCACCCAAAGACTCCACTCAAACGCTTCCTAAACCGCAACCTAAAACGGCGACCCAAAGCACTACTTCCAAAACGCCCGACACTAAACGCCAACCAAACGGGCGACAACCCAAATTACCCAGCTCCAAACGACACCGAACCAAAACGCCAACTCAAACGCAAAAGCCTAAACCCGTGAAACCAAACGATCGAACAATCCCAAGACACCCCAAACGCACCTACTGTGTCCTTGCCCCGCTTCACAGACCAACAACGAGGCAGAAAGCTTAATGCTCTTCACTTCCGTCCCCTTGGGGTGTGAAAAGGCGTGGACGGGCAAGCTACGCTTGTAGTTATCTTACTGCCAGCGCCAGAACATGGTACGTAGGAAGGAATTCAGCCACACACACCCACCCACCCACCCCGCGAGGCACCACATCCATCCTGCCCATACAGTTGCAAGCAGAGGGTATCTAGGACCACGTAGACTATGCTCATGACACACCCAGCAACCACCCCCCCCACCCACCACCACAACCACCCACACACACCACCACACCCACACAGCACAACAAACACTACACACACAAAACAAAACATAAATACAACAATCCCACCGCAAACTACCGACACAAAATACAAATGTGTAATAGCATGAGCTGTAGTGATCAAAGCGAGGAATGCAGTGGACGGAACAAGCGTACCTGCTGTGCTTCAACTCTACTGCCCACCGACCGTAACACAGTAAGGCTAGCAGAAGGGGTCAGGACCGTAGTCCCCAACCCACACACCACACTAACAAATACACCACAGCTTCTATCGAGTCAATATGGTTTGGATGACTTCTACTCGATGAACGGCAAGCTGACCATTATGGTGACCAGAATTTAATACGACCCATTGGACACAGAGTTGCCAACAAGTTTGGACCAGAGGTTGATACCTAGGTTGAATGCCCATGGGAGTCACTTTTAAATTTTTCATAGTTGAAGCGAGTTCAGCACTAAAACATAACAACTCACAGGATAATAAATGAGGAAACATTGAACGATATTATCACAAACATTAAAACGGGAGTTACTAGAACAGTTGAGATCGGTCTGATTTTCTTCACAAACATAAAAACGAAATAGAATTGTTGAACGTTAGTATCACAAACATAGAAATTCGTTCGACATTCGCACACTGTTGACCTAACAAACACAAATAGACAAACGCATACCCCCAACACCACGACGCCCCCCACCTGAACAACTTCGAACGGCGTCTTGCATACAAACATTAAAAAGACCATAAACACCTCCACTTTGACCGTCGCACTCACAAACATAAACGCCAGTAGAACATCGGGTTCTGAACGCTTGATCACAAAAGATTATAACGACTATCAGAAACAGGCATGCGTCTCGACCTCAAGGAACACAACATAAAACGGTAGAACATTGAAGTTGATCACAAAATCATCAACAACGCTCTAGCCACACTGGAATGTTAAGATACAAAAAATAAACGCGACAAAGAAACAGTTTAATCACGTTGATCACAAACTATAAAACGCTTAAACCAATATCTGAACAGTGCATCACCAACATAAAACGGTATGATCACACAAATTAGAAAGGATTGATCACACAACATAAAAAGTCGAATAGAACATTTGAACGCTGAGTTCAACAAACATAAAACGGATAGCAACATTTGAACGTATGATCACAATACAATCAACGATAGAACATTGAACGGTTGATCACAAACCTTTAAAACGCTAGAACATTGAACGTTGATCACAAACATAAAACGTTAACATTGAAGAGTTGAGTCACAAACGTAAAAACGTGACAGTTGAACGATTAAAGATCACAAATTAAACGGACTGTAGAACATTGAAGCAGTTCAGATCCACAACCATAAAACGAAGTCTAGAACAGTCTATGTTATACTTGCAACACCGTAAGTTGATCACAGAAAACATCAATAAACAAACGATAGAACAAACATCCTGAACGTTTGATCACAAAACCATTAAAAACGTAGAACACAAGTAAAATTATCAACTTCTCAGAATTTGTACACCAAACTTTAAAACGGTAGAACATATTGAACGTTGATCACAACTTAAAACGATAGAACAGTTACAGTTGGATCACAACATTTAAAAAACGAGTGTTCGATAGTAACATTGAGAAGGTTGATCATCAAATCGATATAATAACGTGTGTTATATAATCAGTTGGGGGTGTAATTGATGCCTGATTGATTCACAAACATAAAATCGTGCGTGTCTTAGGACATAGCTGTGCGCGGTTGATCACAAACTCAAACGATAGAACATATGAACGTTGAATCACAAACTTCAAACGTAGAACATTGAACGAATTTGATCACCAAACATAAAACGAAACAATGAACTGGGAACGAGCCTAGTACGTAAACGGTGTGGTTGTTTATGAAGGCATTGAACAGATTGATCAACAAACAAATAAAACGTAGAACATTCTCATGAACAGTTAGATCCACAAAACAATAAAACGAGGACATTGAACGTTGATCACAAACATCAAACTGCTTAAAACATTTGAACGTTGATTCACCAAACATTCAAACGTAGAGACATTAACGATTGATCACAACATAAGAACGCTAGAGTCAGATTTGAACGTTTGATTCACAAACATAAATCGTAGAAATTGGAACGGGTGTGTGATCAAAAACATATAAGATACGTGATCTAGAAGTCAAGGAATTTTGAACGTGTGAGTCGACTACAATATAAAAAGCTGGTAAGAACAGACCTGAACGGTGGGATCACGACGTTAGAAAGCGCTGCGGACGACCGGGGGGGCGAGCGAGGGGGTTTTCAGGGTATTCTGATCTGTCAGGAACTATGAACAGGAGTGTGAAGGTGGGATGCAATCAACAACTTAGAACGGGATGGTTTAGAAACATGTGAATCAGTTGATCACAAACGTAAAAATCGTTAGAACAGGGGGGTTGGAACGTGGGAGCACAAAAACATTAAAGCGTAGGAACCATGGTGGCCAGGAACGACAGGGATATGTTTTTCCGGAATACATTTCGAGCGGAATAATGAGACCCCGTTTTGGTCCGAAAATTTACCGGAATAAGAAACTAAAAAAAAGTGAAAAGTTTTTGTTTTACTGAAATCTGCTGATAACTCGACGATACAAATTTACCCAAATTCGACAAAAGCGGAATAAGGCATCCTGTTTGAGGAAAAATCGGGGAGGAAATTAAATAGAAAGGGACAATCAGATTTTCTCTTTTTTGATTCTGAGAAGAAATTATACACGCGTGGGGAGGAAAACGGATTCTCCCTTGGGTGGAGGGCATAAAAATTAATCCTCGTCTGGGATGTTTGATGTATGTTCTTGGGGTGTCTCCTCTTTCATTGGACGCCCAGCTCACGCTTGTGTTAGGCTTAGCTTCACAGGCATTATCAAAATTTGTGCCAGGTGGTAGCAGAAATGGTAGGTAACCTAGGTTGCGGAATGCTCATTGCCCCCCCCCCCCCCCCCCCGGCCGCCAACTTCACGCTCCCCGCCCAGACACCACAAACAACACACATTACACCATTCATCCGCACAGTTGCAGGAGAGTAAGGGACACATGCTCAGGGATGCTCGTGCAGTACCCCGCTTCTAAGCCACCCCACCCACTTGAATCCCAATAAAATTTAATCAACTTGTACTGCATTGAAATATTTGGGCCCAGCCCCCACCCGTACACCCCTCCTGACCTTCTCCTCCTCTGGTACAACCCGTGTCCAGAGACGCACAAGGAGCCCACCTGTACAATTCTCACACGCTCCGGTTAGCTGGATTCCGCTCCCACCCTCCGAAGCTCTCGTTGCGCC
>JAJSRW010002088.1:0-33750 GCA_022414725.1 Microglena sp. YARC
ATGGTGTCATACATTTTCTCGTTAACCATGCACGTTACTGAAATTTGGTGAACGATGAGGAGAAAAAGCTCCATGCTTCGCAAATTAATATGACGCCACGCTGATTCGTACCCGAAAGAAAAAATACGCAAGTACATCCTGCATCGGTCGTGGTGACCCACAGTGGATGAACGTGGCGCTACTGCAGATCGGCCCCGGTATGAGGGGCAACGCTTCCCGCGGCTACAGCTTTCCTCAGTGGCGCTATCCTGTACATGGACCTCTGCTGCGCTTCATTGCGTCTCTAAGGGTGTGGGTATCCAAGGCACTCGAACTGTGTGATGCACTATACCGTTTGTTCACGGTTGGTCTGGGAAGATTGCGGACAGCTGAACAAACGCGCTCAGTAGTAATTGATGGCGGAGAAGCTGCCGAGTGGCAAGTCTCGAAACGGGTAATAGAGGCCACTACAACGGTTATTCGGTGACCAACTTAATGCACGAGAGAGCGAGCAGATTAGCAGTGACGTTGAAGCGATCGCAGGAAGTCTATGCAATTGCATTCGTACAGTGAGAGAAACGGAGCCACATGGAGAAACAACAAACAAACATAACGCCGCCAGAACGCCACCTCGAAGGACAAATTTTACAGAATCTCATCCCATTCCTAATATAAACAAAGAGGTGGCACTCATGTAGACCGTTTATATCGGCCCGGTACACACCCACTCTACTGTAGGGCGGTGCGGGGGCACCCGATGTTTGTGGTAAAGCTCGGCATTCAAACGATGGGGGGGATAGATCCGATCGATGTAGCAGTGCAGGAAGGCGGCTATTTCCGTGATCCTCTTGTCAGGTGCGAGTTCTATGAGAACTACAAGGACGGGCGCCTATGAATATCAAGGCGTCGGAAATGGGAGACAACAATGTGGGGACACAACACTTAGAACAGTTCCACAACCCACCCCCCCCCACCGCAATCACACAGCCAGGAGAGGATTCCCTAGATATGCACTCATCCAAGACATTCGGTTCATACTTTGACATCGAGACCGTGCGTGAGAAGGTGCGAGCGCGGTAAGCTGAGCGTCACAATATATGGGTTCGCGCATTTGGCAAAGGGAGTCAAGAGACGATCCTATTCGATGCTCTAAAGTGTGCAGCCTTCCGCAATCGATTCTTCTCGCACACTCCCGACATGCTGGTGTTCGACAACGAATCCGTGCGAAGGCACCATGTGTACGCGGCTTCTAGAAAGGGCATACAAAAGGTAATCTAGAAATGTTGGTAAAAAAAATAGTTCGGTGGCAAACAATCATTTTTGGGCTGTGACTGAGGCTAAGTACCATCAGAGACGAGGGAAGTCGATGCAACTGTCGGGACAATCATGGATGCAAGAGTTGGACCAACTCATAATCACCTTTACGAAAAAAAATGGTCCGGCACAGCTCTTCGAGGATGAGTTCCTAGTCCGTATCAAAAACACCACCGACGAAAATATTAAATCGGAAAAGAAACTTCTACAACCAGGAAACAAATCACAGTCAGGGGGGGGAGGGAATGAAAATAATAATGCGACCATCCTCACTGCTCCTCCTCCATCTCAATTATATTTTCCATGTTATCCACCACCGTGTCAACAACCATGTACGACTCCTCCATATCAACCATGTTATCCACCACCGATTCAACAACCATGTACGACTCCTCCATATCAACCATGTTTCACCCCTTGTCAACAAACCGTGTACGACTCCTCATATCAACATGTTATCCAAACCCCCGTGTCAACAACCATAGTACGACTCCTCCATATCAACCATGTTATCCAACCCCGTGTCAACAACCATGTACGACTCCTCCATATCAACCATGTTATCCAACCCCGTGTCAACAACCATGTACGACTCCTCCATATCAACCATGTTATCCAACCCCGTGTCAAGAACCGTGTACGACTCCTCCATATCAACCATGTTATCCCACCCCTCCACTGCTTGTCCCCGAGCAATATTGGGACGAAGTGGTGGCGGCAGTTGGCATCCATCATGATGTACAACCGCTGCGAATCCTCATGCACAACATATTCTCACTCCTCCACTGATTGTCCCCGATCAATCTTGGGACGAAGTGGTGGTAGCATTATCATTCCCTAATGATACTGATTCTGTACAATCGCTGCAATCTCATGCACAACATATTCTCACTCCTCTACTGCTTGTCCCAGAGCAATCTTTGAACGAAGTGGTGGCGGAACCAGCATTCCATCATGATGTACAACCGCTGCAATTTCATGCACAACATATTCTCACCCCTCCACTGCTTGTCCCCGAGCAATCTTGGGACGAAGTGGTGGCAGCATTATCATTCCCTGATGATACTGATTCTGTACAATCTCTGCAATCTCATGCACAACATATTCTCACTCCTCCACTGATTGTCCCCAAGCAATCTTTGAACGAAGTGGTGGCAGAACCAGCATTCCATCATCTCATGATGTACAACCGCTGCAATTTCATGCACAACATATTCTCACTCCTCCACTGCTTGTCCCAGAGCAATCTTTGAACGAAGTGGTGGCGGAACCAGCATTCCATCATGATGTACAACCGCTGCAATTTCATGCACAACACATTCACACCCCTCCACTGCTTGTCCCCGAGCAATCTTGGGACGAAGTGGTGGCAGCATTATCATTCCCTAATGATACTGATTCTGTACAATCTCTGCAATCTCATGCACAACATATCCTCACTCCTCCACTACTTGTCCCCGAGCAACCTTTGAACGAAGTGGTGGCAGCATTAGCATTCCCTAATTATACTGATACTGTACAATCGCAGACGCAATCTCATGCACAACATATTATCACTCCCCCACTGCTTGTCCCCGAGCAATCTTGGGACGATGTGGTTGCGGAACCAACATTCCATTATGTACAACCGCTGCAATCTCATGCACAACATATTCTCACTCCTCCACTACTTGTCCCCGAGCAATCTTGGGACGAAGTGGTGGCAGCATTAGCATTCCCTGATTCTGTACAACCGGTGCAATCTCATGCACAACATATTCTCACTCCTCCACTGCTTGTCCCCGAGCAATCTTTGAACGAAGTGGTTGCAGAACCAACATTCCATTATGTACAACCGCTGCAATCTCATGCACAACATATTCTCACTCCTCCACTACTTGTCCCCGAGCAATCTTGGGACGAAGTGGTGGCAGCATTAGCATTCCCTGATTCTGTACAACCGGTGCAATCTCATGCACAACATATTCTCACTCCTCCACTGCTTGTCCCCGAGCAATCTTGGGACGAAGTGGTGGCAGCATTAGCATTCCCTGATTCTGTACAACCGGTGCAATCTCATGCACAACATATTCTCACTCCTCCACTGCTTGTCCCCGAGCAATCTTGGGACGAAGTGGTGGCAGCATTAGCATTCCCTGATTATGTACAACCGGTGCAATCTCATGCACAACATATTCTCGCCCCTCCACTGCTTGTCCCCGAGCAATCTTGGGACGAAGTGGTGGATGCATTGGCATTCCCTCCCACCAGAATCGTTTTGCCACCGCTTCTCTCACCAGAGTTGCCATCTATTCCTATGCCGCCTTTGCTCTCACCAGATACGCCATCTATTCCTCTGCCACCGCTACTATCGCCCGATATACCATCTATTCCTCTGCCACCGCTACTATCGCCCGATATACCATCTATTCCTCTGCCACCTCTGCTCTCAACCGATATGCCATCTATTCTTTTGCCACCTCTGCTCTCAACCGATATGCCATCTATTTCTCTGCCGCCGCTGCTATCGCCAGATATGCATTAAGAGAAATTCGTTATTCCTGGATCCATGGCTTTCTCAAAACGGTTTTTGATCCGGGGGGCGTCAATTCCGCATTCAAACCAGTTTGTCATCCCGGGCGTGATGCAGGTAAATATCTCATATGCTTCCGGTGCACAACCCCAAACACTCAGACAACAACAGAAACAACAACAGAAAACATATACCCCTAGATCCACTCCATCAGTATATGATTTGATCCACCGGTGCAAGACTCCTATGTGGACGTTCGGCATCATTATCGCGTCCATCATTGCAATTATCAAGCTTATGCTAACCGAGGCGAATCTAGCTGAGGGGTACGGGGGTGAGGAAAGTAGTGTCTTTGAGGATGCCTGCAGTAGAGAACTTGATGTTGCGTATATTGACGCCTCTGATGGAAAGGTGAGAGAAGCAGTCGCTCGCGCACACAAGTGCCTTTCACATAAGTACGTGCGTGCAATCGATATCAAGGTAGCAACTGCATCTGCATTCTTAATAGGGATGTCCGCATGTAGTCGCCGAAAATAATTTGTTTGTATTAAATCAATGTCACCATCAAACGAGCAGACAACATCAACACATCATAACGACCCACCACCGCCCAAGAAGAAACCTCCACCTCCATCACTACCGAAAACCACTCTGATCACGCCTGCATCCACTAATTACACAACATGGGCGAAGGGTATCCACGCGTTCGGGGACCTTGCTCTTCCGATGGTCGCCTTCTACATGTTGGTGCTAAGTAACTTCATGGGTGAAATATTGGGGTGCAAACTTCAGAAGATCATGCGGACAAGTGCGATTGCTAAACATTTGGTGGGCATCGTGCTCCTATTGACAAATATTACATTTGCGGACGATTCAAACAATAACTCGCTCATATCAAAGTTTCTAATTACATTAACCATCTATTTGTGGTTCTTCATAAAGACCAAGTGCCCCTCCCCCATTATGTTCATTGTGCTTATCATTCTCCTAATGACATACATGATCGGGAAGAACTCTATACACGACCCTGAGTACGTGGAACACCGGGGAGTTGCTCGGATATCTCAGACAATCCTGTTTATGATTGCGTTGACACTCAGTATCGCAGGTTTCTTCATTTACGCGATGAAAAAGTGGCGCAAGCACAGATCATCGTTTTCGTTGTACACGCTCCTTACAGACACAATGAATTGTGAACACCGCTCAATCAATCAACGCTTTTGATAAGAGACAATCGTGTCCAGCAGACCCATAAGCTTAAACCGAATCTTTAACGTCACATCCTCCCTCTCGATAAACCTCTCGAAAAGACCCTCCATAATGTCGCACTCTTGCTTTCCAAGCGAGTCCTCATTGCGAGAATTCTTGCGTGCGAATTGAGACGCAAATCCCGCGATGAGTTCTATAGCCACCTCCGCTCGCCGCCCTGGTATGTTGGACTCGAAGATGCCGACAATCTCAGAGAGGTATGCGCGACAAGACGTAGAGACAAGGTTTAGACCAATTAGGTTCAGGATAGTCAAATTGCGACCCACAGCGACGTGGATGCGCTTTGTCGTGACGCAGAAGGCGTCGTACTGGTCTACGCTCGGCAGTACGTACTCCTCTTCGTGGAAGGATGCAATGGAATCCGAAACAAATGAATCGAGCACAGACCACATAATGATACCGCTTCGAGAGACGAGAAACTGGAATAGATTCGAGTACATGTGAATGAACCCGTGATCTTGGTAGCATTTCGCAAGGATAGCATTTGCTAACACTAAGGATATATAGTCCACATGCGATGAGTCGTCCACACGCGATGAGTCGTCCACACGCGATGAATCGATTGCGTCTCTCACACAGATTCCAATTTTAGTCGACACTTTATCGAAGTTCGCTTCCGTAAGCTTGTTCAACAAAGACATCAGGGACTTGGAGAATAATGTCGATGATGAGTTCGAGCTACCTTCACGCCGAAAAGAGGAACGCGATGATGCCGAATAGAATTTGGTGGCGCGCGCCTGTGAGGAGGATGCCCAACGAATACTGTCGATCCGGTTATTACCGATGGTACCAACATACCGGGATGACCCTCCTCCTCCTCCTCCTCCTCCTCTACCACGGGGAGCCCCCCCCACAGGAACCGACAAACGCACACCATATCCATGACTGGGTCCAAGATTGTGTCCAAGGCTGTGTCCGTGACTGTTTCTATTTGCATAACCGTGTCCGTTTCGCTGCATGTAGGGTGTGGCTACAACTGCCTCCGTCTTGACAATTGCTACCTTGGCGAATTGCGATGCATATCGTTCGCGTATGGTGGCGATGAGAGTGATATATCCTTTGTCGTCCCTCAGACGGACGAATTGATCGGGTGTGACGACGGTAATGCATCCGGGAGGAGATGCCGTCGGCGACGTGCAAGACATCGCCGTCTGTACAAAGAGCAATTCACTCGCCGTCAATTACAAATAGCAATTCACTCTTCAAATAATTACGCTATTAAATAATTTAATGGATTCACGGATAGAGGTACTCTTCTGAAGAGAAGAACACACATTTATACTCCGTTTGAGACTTTCTTACTTACCGTGTACGACCATCATCACCTTGAAGAATATGACAATGTTAAAGACGAGGCTTGCGATAGCCAGAATTACCAACATCGCAGTGACGACGAGCGTCGCTGCTATGTACGGCATTAGCTGCTCGCGAACGCTTCGCAGTGCAGGAAGAATGAGCACATCCCTTATTTTGTTGCTATTGCTAGCGAGAGTGAGCAGAGCCTCTTCTGATGCGAGACAGTTCAAAATCTGAGTCGAAATGTTGCGCATCACCCCGTTTATAGCCGTCTTGTACAACCCACCGCCACCCCCCCCCCGCCTGCACAACTCGAATTGTTATTTGTATTCGAATTAGAATTGTTGTTATTCAGAATGTGCGAATTGATGTTCCCATGGATTGGGTTGTTATTGTGTATTGATGTTTCTTCTACATGCGACGGTTTAGTGTGAGGCGTTATTACAGCGTGTGTTGTTATTACTTGTGAAGACATAGAGGCATGATGATACTTCAACAGGACAAAATCAGTTTAAACCTAACGCGAATTTATATTGTATTTTTGGATCAGTAACATTGGTTTCTTCGGCGCGATGAAGAATAAAACCACACCAACTGCAATTGCAACTTCGAAAGAAGGATTTTTGCGTCGCGATCTTTTTGTTGCGCTGAAACACACAATTGCATCTATCGCAAAAGATTCTGGCAATCCTAGTAGTGGTGCAGATATCGGAGAGAGTGGGGAGTACGCGTGCTCTCTAGTAGCGGAACTCGTGACATCAGGAGGACCGCTAGAGGTCGCAGCCACCATTCTAGATGTTTATGCAGAGGCAAAGATTGTGAACGGCAACAAGTGGACCGCCAGTGCTATGGACGATGTCGTCACTGACCTCAACGTGTTCTGTTCGGGCTCACACACTACGCAAGGCAGCACCGATCCTATATTCATGGTGATCGTTCGTCTGCTCTGCAGACTGACTATGCTCGTGTGCCATGCTGCCAAAACTGGCGTCGCGTCATCAGAGAGACGCGAACACATCTTCTTGGGAGGATTCGTTCTACCATCGGACGTTAGTATCGGAGAAGATGGAATGGTGCAGTTGGACCCACTCTCCGTAATGTGCAGCAACACACCACCACAACCTTCATGTCTACGATCAGTGGTTGTGAAAACGCTCCAAACGTGTATGAAGACGGGGGCCAGCGACGAGGCAAGGGCTCTTATAATGCTCGTGATGTCGCGGAATGGACGAACTGTCAAGCAGTACAACGCCATGCACTCCGCGTTGCTGAGGAGGAGCTGTGGTACATATACAACGCAAGAACAACCCAGCTTAGGAGAGGATATTCCTGAAGATTCGTGTGTGTCGTGGCGTCCATTGGTGTTTGGCGTGGATGCTTCCTACTCCACTACACAACACCTTAATCTTGTGGGTGCGAAGACTGCGAGACTCTCCTGCCGTTCGGACGATGCGGCCTGGGCTCTCTGGAGAACCATCCATATGCACGTCTCTGACCCGGCAATGGAAGAGGCACAGGATTTCGTGACGCGATTGGCCAGCCTCTACTCCTTCCGCTGGACGGCTGCGCGACGCCACATCCGCGTCAATCTGATGCTCTACGCTTGCACGATCGCGATGCGCGGACACGTGCGTTGCGAGCCTCCAGATGACGAGTTCTTAGAACTCATCGACATGGTAGAGGCGCGAGTATCCCACGTAGTAACTGTATCGATGAATGCGGTCACCGACGATTCCATCAAAGAATTAGATGAATTGGATGATGTCAGGATGCGACGCGGTACCTGAATGTCGTAGCAGAAACGCATACAGCTAGGGACTACATATGTATGGTCACCGGTAAGGCGTCCCACAATTTGTGTATCTACAGTCGGCGGAACAATTAAATGAAACATCCAAATAATCGGTGGGGCTAAATACGTTGTTCACCTCGAATCGAATATGTTTCGTTATAATTAAAACAAAACATGCAAAACATCTACGACCTGGCGCACCAGCATCGCATGCTGGCGGAGGCCTCCCGGTTCGCCTTTTCGCGCCTGTCCCCGCACGTTGGGGATTACAAGTGGTCCTGTCGCCAAGCGGACTTCGGCAGCTGGATGCTGTGCGACGGGCGCTCCCTGTCGCCAGTACGAGGAGTTGTTTGACGTCGTCGGCACCGTGTTCGGGGGGGGAGGCGAAGACTTCAAGCTGCCCGATTTCCGCAGCCGCGTAATGGGAGCCGTGGGGCCGGGGGGGGACGGTCTGACGCCCCGGTCGCTGGGCGCCGTTGTGGGTGATGAAACGCACACGCTGGTGGCGAGCGAGATGCCCAGCCATGTGCACAGCGGCACGACCGACGCGGCGGGCGCGCACTCCCACGCCACCAACGCGGTAGGCGGCCAGGGCAACGCCGGGCTTTGCGTCGCGAACGGGACCGGGACGACCACAACGACAGATTCAAGCACCGGTGAACTCAACGTGATGACCACGCCAACGGCGCTCGCAGTCAGCGCCGCAGGCAATCACGCGCACGCCTTTACATCCGGCTCCGCCGGATTAGGCCCGGCACACAACAACATGCAACCCACGCTCTTCGGCGGGTCTGTCTTCGTGTTCACGGGCCACGTCAACGCCGTCGTTGCGTGAATTCACATCACCGGCGACCGGCGGGTCTCGCCGGACATCGTGTCCCCCCTGTCGCACGCCACGCAGTACCGTGTATCTAACTGTTTTTTTATTCCCAAGTCTTTGACGATGTCGTACCGGATGGTCTTGTTTTGGTACGCCTTCAACACCGGGTTCAACGGAGTCGTTAGCTTCACCTCGAGGACAGCGAGCCCGTCGTACACATGCCCGAAGAAGAGGCGGAAGATTGAGTCGAAGTTGGTCAGGAGCTGGATGCGTTCCTTGGTGTCCCCATAAATCCTGACGGACCGCGCCTTTTGGTAAGTCGTCTTAACTTTCGCGCATTCAACGCCCCCCGTGTCCCCAGTAAAGTCGAGAGACACGGCGATCGCGTGGATCGTGACTGCCTCCATACGCTTCTTCAGCGCCCTGATGGTTGCCGGAAGGACCCCGTTAGAGGCAAGCGCGCTTAGGTAGTACATGGCGCTGTAACTTTCATAAAAGTTCGAGAAGTTACCTTGACAGTGGTCAAAATAATGCCCCCCCGTGACCAGTTCGTTCATTATCAGGAAGCTGTGCATCTGGTTTGAGGAATCGAACGGCTCGGCCACAACGTTGTTGTACACGGTCTCATCTATATAATACACGCCCGAGAGGGCGACCGTGTCGATGAAGTCCCTAATGCACTTGTCAGTTCCTGAGGGGTCTAGAAGCCGCCGCATGACCAATCTGTAAATGGCCAGGGAGTACACGTTCTGGATGCCCAAGAGATTCTCCAAATACTTGTCCTGTACCAACGCGTCTATGAGCTGCGTGTTGTCCGACAGCAACTCGTACACGTACCGGAAGCTCCCGTTCTTAAATTTCAACACAATGTTCCGCTTCAACGTCTTGTACTCTCCCATCCTTGCCACCTGCATGAACGCAGCGCCACCCACCAACGCGAGGTACCTCTTCAGGATGTCTGTTCCCGAGAGCTTCCGCTTGTCTATTCCCAGGACGCCCGCGTACGCCTTCTTGTGCATCGCCATCATGTTATGCTGGATGAGCATCCCGAAGAACATCTGCCTCACATGGTTCCCGCTGCCGTGGTTGGGGCGCGGAACCTTTGTCATGTTTAAGTTGAAGGAACCGCTGAGGAAGTCCGGGTACTGCTTGTTCGAGAAGTTGTCGAAAATGAAGTGCGAGCACCTGCGCATGAATCCGGTGATGTTTGCCTCCGCTTTCGAGCCGCCGCTCACATTGAATCCAGTAAGGTAAGGGCTGTCTAGATCGATGTCTCCGAACGTGGAAAATATCAACCGGCTATGGGCGGTCTTCAGACCCCGTAGAGACTGGTACTCGGGGTGCTCCCTCAACAACATCTTTTAATTGGCATCACAAAAAAACCATTACCATTTATTTTTGCTTGAAAAAAATGTAAAAAAGGTCAATAAGAAAAAATATCAATGTCTCTCCAACAAGCACCACCTACAATGCCACCGATCATGCCAGCACGCGTTATCTATGCGTCAGTCTTCTTCATGTTGGCCATGATCCTCATATTCATAGTGAAACCACTACCACTATTTGACGTACACGGATCTATTACGCCATTTGGTCTTTCTCCGTCAGGTCTTTCGCATAACAATCAAGCCGCAACACCGCTTTCTCTAGGCATTGTAACCGCGGCGGTGGCGATAGGGAGCATGTTCATGTTCACGCTCATCGACCTCGTGTTCTCGTGACTCCCGGAAACCTGATTCTCTGAGATCTCAATATTAACAACATAACGGAAATGGCTACGCCAACGCCGGTCAAGAAAGCAAATATGGCCAACCAATGGTTGTTGTAATAATCATTGTTTCCGCCTGAACGACGGCGTTGGTTCGGATGACATGAGTTAGCGCCCGAATAAATGAAATGGCGAAGCATCTCAGCAGAATTCTGAATGGGTTTACTGGTGTCTCGGTTCACAAGGTTGTGCATCGCGACCGTCCAATCAAACAAACCATCAGGGGAAGAGAACCTTTTTTTGTCGCTCCACGCACCTCGGAGCTCTACAAGATGCCTGTGGTAGTTCTCGCTGCACACGTGGCACGGGATCAAGTTTTCCAAGATCTGGTCGAAGAACGTTTTGTAGACCCGTCTCTCCTCAGGCGTGGGGTTCGCTGGGTACCCCAGGGCAACGTAGTGTATAGTTTTCCATAATGGGGGGCCCCATACGCTTGGAGGAATGTTGCGTTGCCCATGTTTGTCGTCAATGTCTTCACCACGAATGCCTGACATTGAATAGTTTTCTTAAATAATCTTCATTTTATTTTTGAAAACAAGTGTACAACCAGAGTAAATACACTTACACTCTACGTAAAGAAGAGACAATGGACAAATCTAGCGTGATTATACTATCCCTTTTCAAATTGTTGCAACTCATGCTCATATGGATATCCGTGTACATCGCGGAGAGGATATTCCAAATGCAGTTTGTCAAAAAAATGTACCTAGACGACACGCTCATTGAGTCAAACAAAACCCCACCAGACCTGCAATACCTCGTGATCATTGCGGTCGGGATCAACGTCGTGTTGACAAGTTGCTTTATCATTCTCCTCGTTGTCTTCTCCAACTACGTTACCAGTATCGAGAAAACCAGAACCTTTGTGAACGTGTTCAGCACGACGCTCGTGAAGCTGCTCGTATACGACTATGCCCTATCCGTCCTTCTATCCGCAACTGTCGGTATCATGGTAGCGTCGTCTTTGCAGAGAAACAGAAGTCTCCGCTACCGCGACGTGGGCATCCGTGGGATACGGGCCTTCGCGGACATGTTATTGTTCATTTTCATGATCGTCTCTGCGGTCCCGTACTACCGCATGCTCTTCCGAGCTGTGCTCTCCAATCATTTCATGGGCGTGCAGGTCTGAAGAATCAATGCGCTCAGGATGTTGACGGTTGTGTGTTGAGTGGACAATAAAAACAATTTCAACAAATCCTTGTTCGTCTCAAAAAGTTTCCTTACAAATTCACGTCGTTTTCGATTCACACCAAAGCGTTTCCACCTCCACAGAACGACTTATGTTTAAGTTTTCAACAGCGCGATGTCTTACATCTGCAACAATGTTTTAGTTGATAATCGTAAATTGTGAGTACTTTTGAAAAATGCAACAACGCCTCTTGCGGTTGTGCATTGAGTTGACATTTATTTCAATCTGTGTTTATCTACTACTACACTGTCATGTGGCTTACATTCGCAAGTATAGCCACTCTCCTCAAACTTTGCAGCAATGGGTACATGTGTACAACAATCGACCGTCGGTCCAAGTTGTACATTGAGAATTGGAATTGATTCAATATACTGTAACATTATTGACCGGTCTGAGTGTAACAACGCCTCCCTCTCCGGTCAGGGGAAAGCCGTCCGGAGCGGGCTGTACACGCCGACGCACGTCTCGGACTTCTGCCGCTCCTTGAGGTACAGCCCAGGCGACGAATTCCGCACCCCCAAGGACACATGCTTTGCGCGGGACAAGGGAGAGACGGGGCTGTGCACGGTGTTGTTGTATCTGACCGGCGGAGACTTGCAGGGAGGCGAGACTGTTATGTACAACAATGAAGGACTCGATCCGGTGCTCACGGTCACTCCCGAGCCCGGTATGGCGTTAGTTTTTTATCACATGGCGCCCCACGCTGGGACGCAAGTATGTCGTGTGCACGGAGGTCATGTACCGGCGCGTCAACGATGTTTAAAACTCGAGGGTATCGACCCTCGAGGTCTCTGAGCACGGAACTTCCAAATCCCATCGCTTTCCCGGAACGTATAAGAGACACTCTCTTGACGTGTACTCTTTGTAAATGGGGACGCCAATGCTTCTCAGCGACTTCATGTGCATCGGGACGATTTTGACGTCTCTGCCTTTGAGATGGTCTTTGACGATACAATTCTCTTTGAAGGTTGCCGAAAAACTCTCGAGTGCGTCGACCCACACATTTCTGTGATAAATCGAATACATCGCGGGCGTCTGATCCGACTTCAGTTTTGGAACGGCTTGGTTCATGAAAATGACCTTCAAATCGTAGAGACTCCGCGTGCTATTGGTGAGACGCCAACCCAGAAACAAACGAACGACCTCTTTTTGGCGGAACATTTGACCTGTACACTTCGTGTAGAATCCGCTCGAAAAATATGATGATGTGGCCTGGTGGGACCCGGATCTTCTGCTTGTTAGCACTGTCCACAACTTTCTCTTTTCCAAACCCCGAATGCTTTGAAACGCCCTTGTGAGATCCTGGGATGCACGAAAAATGGTGATCCGTATCGTCGAGATTGATCCACCCTCCAAAAACGTCATCTTCATCGGCGGCTTCAGGAGCTTCGTCCCTGTGCCAAGTTTCGCTTGCGACGACCTTCCCTTGGGTTCTGAACATCATCCTGTCCATAATCTGCTCCAGATTTCTTCCATCGGCGAGTGGTTTCAGAATCGGTGCGACTGTCCACATAACCGATTCTCTTAGTTTCCTCACAAACGGGTTGTGAAACGACGCCGGATTACCGAGTGCCGAAAATCCACCCAGAACGTACACGTCATCCTTGGTTTTTTCAAACTCTGGAAACTCGCGGCAAGTCTGGATAAACTCTTCGCGCAATTGGTCCCTGATTGTTTCTGTTATCCAATCGGGTTTGACGACAAATACTCCGTTATCAGCGAGATTCTGGATGTTGTTGGACATAATCAGACTCTTATGTTGGGGGACATAATCAGACTCTTATGTTGTTGGACAGACACACCTTTTTATACTCGAAAAAACTGCAGATCGTTGCTTTTGGGCAACGTTGGGGGGGGTGCAGCAGGTTGAAGAGGTTGCAACAGTTGACTCGTTTCCTTCCGAAAATAAGTAAACCTAACAGTGTATAAGGAATTTGCATGTACTAAATATCAGAATGCCATGTATGGCAACCAACGCTTCTGTAAAATTGGCAAGGCCTCCGATGCCCTTGGTGTCTCCAGGACCGTCCTCCGTCGATGGGCGGATAATGGCACGATCAGAACGATCCGGACTCCAGGCAACCAACGTCTCTTTGACCCAAGCAGCATCCAAGGCTACCTCATCGAGCAGGAAAAAAAACCAAGCAGTCGTCAAGTCATTCTCTACGCACGTGTATCCTCACACAAACAACAACCCGACCTGCTCAGACAGCAATTGTTCTTGCAAACCCATATTTCTGACAAACATTCCGGATGCGAGCAAGTCATTGAAGTCAAGGACGTCGGATCAGGGCTCAACTTCAAGCGCCCAGGACTTTTACGAGTATTGGGACTCGTCACGGCAGGACTTGTATCGTCAATTGTTGTGGCTTCCAAAGACAGGCTCGCAAGGTTTGGTTTCGAGCTCATTGAATGGATTTGCTCGCAGCACTCCTGCTCGATCATCGTTCTCGATCACCAAGACGGAGCCCCTGAAGACGAGCTTGGAAAAGACCTCATGTCCATCGTTCAAGTATATTGTTGCCGATGGAACGGTCGAAGACGCTACAAAGTCAAATGCCAAACCCAAGTTGAGGACCTTAAAGCTGAAGCTGAACCCAACCAAGGCTCAGAAATCGATGCTGGCAGAGTTTGCGGGGTGCAGCCGGTTCATGTACAACAAGGCGGTGGCAGCACGGTTGGGTGTCGGGAGCACTCACAAGTCTGTCTTCCGAATTCGAGACAGGTATGTGACGAACAAGGTGAGGGGGAAGGGGAAGATGCCAAACCCGTACTTCAAGAATCGCCAATGGTTGCTTCAGTGCCCCAAAAGCGTACGCCAAAGCGCAATCAAGGCTGCCTTGGCAAACATCAAGGCTTGCTTTTCGAATCTGAAAGCAGGTAACATCAAGCAGTTTTCAGCTCCGTTCAGACGGAAGAAGACAGAGCTTGAGAGGGGTTGGGCCATTGAGATGGATCAGAAGAACGTTTCCAAGGATGGCGACAAACTCTTCATCTTCAAAGACATATTGGGCAACATGCGCTACTTCGGTAGCAAACAACTCCATAAGTTGATGCCTGAGGAAAACCCGACCCACGATCCAAAGGTCCAAAAATCCCGCTTCGGCAAATATTTCCTCGTCTTGTCTGTCGCTGCCAGGGACAAGAGGGCAGAGCGGAAGCCTGTCCATCCAGACAAGGTTGCAACTGCATCCATCGACCCAGGCGTCCGCAAAACAATGGTCACGTACTCACCAGAGAATGAGGAATCCTTCATGCTTGGTCAGGGACAGGCATCCGACCTTGTCAAACTCCTGCTGATTCATGACAAGCTGCAGTCAAGGTTGGATACTGAGAAAACCTTACGATCAAAAGAGAGGATGAAGATAAAGAAGCAGATGATTCGCATTCGGAAGAGAATTTTTTACCTCAAGAAAGAGTTTAGGGACCAGACAACAAATTTCTTGGCCGCTCGCTACGATGTGTTGTTGGTACTCCAATTGGAGACGGCGAAGATGACAATCAGTGCTGAACGGGAGCTGACAACCAAGGTTGCCCGTCAGATGCTGACTTTGAGCCACTCTGTGCTGTTCAATCGGCTGAAGGAGAAGTGTGAAGAGTACGGGACAGTGTTCTTGCATGTGCTTGAGCATTACACAAGTCAGACATGCCCTATGTGCGGTTTCTTAAACAAGTGTGGAGGAGAGACATACACCTGCAAGAACTGTCAATTCACCTGCGACAGAGACATTGTGGGGGCAGCTGGCATCTTCCTGAAGGCAGTTCGAACAGAAAATCCCTGTTCGTAAAGGACAGCAGCCCCGGGGGAATTGACCCCTATGATACCCCTATGGAGAATTCATTGTCTTTCTTACTACATGTCCCCCGGACCCCCGGATGTGTAATAAGAAATTCATAGGTTCGAGGATATACGGGTAGCTTAAATTCAACGGGACATGTTTTATAAAGGTTGCAACAGTTGCAACCGACCGACCCACCTAAATAATTTTGGGACACTCTGTATAATTTGAATGATATCCCTCCGCAATGTGAACGCTTCCAGGAACATCCTGATGCTTACACTCCACCAAGTCTTTGGGAGAGAGCGACCTCTCGCGTTTCGCCCGAGACGCACCGAGAAGTTCTTCGAAAACCCCACCGACCCCTGATACTGATATGGGGACACAGACGGTTGAACTGTTTACCAAAGAGGCTACTCGGAATATTTTCGAGAACCTTTATAAAACATGTCCCTCGTGGCGCGCAGCTCCCTCTGGTTCTTCCGCGGCAGTGCCACCACAACCATGCCTGAGGACCCCGCGGCATCCTACCTCCTCATGGGATCGCTCCCGAACCAGCAGACACATGACAACAAAGACCCGCTCGTGGGCGCCATCGCGGAAGGGAAGATGCGTTTTGTGAGCGACTCCAACCTGGAGATCCAGTCGCTCTCGTCTACCGTCTCCATCGGCGCCTTCGGGACGCCGGACGTTATTACGGTCGGGTCGAACAGCATCACCGTGAATGGGAACGTCTACGTGCGGCGGTGTAGAGACCATCACCTCCGTCGAGCTAGTCGTTCAAGACAAGCTCATCAAGCTCGCGCATCCTCTGGACCCTACAGTACCTGCATACGTAGATAACGACATTAGCGGTGCAGGGATAGTCGTCGGGTCAAGTAGCGGCAATCAATCGGAGCGGTCTTTGCGTTGGATTCAGCAGTACACGGACGGCGACGGTGTTATGCGACCTTCTCGGTGGCGTGTAGGAGGAGGAGGGTTTCATATCGAGCGCGGGTTCAGCAACAACAACGTTACAGTCTCTTACGGTTTTGAGATAGCCGATAGCGGAGACCTTGAGATCGTCAGACACGTGTACAGCAACAATACCATCAGCAAGGGGGGGGTGCAACAACGTATGTGTGTAATTGCGGCGCACCCTTCCAACTACTACGGCGACCCGGTGCCCGGCGTGTCATTATTTGGGTGATTCAATTCATGCAAACACACAAAACTTGTATAAATGATGGATATTCTCAAGTGAGAATTGTAAATTGCATCAATGAATCCTTACGTGAACGACATCCTTTTCGCCACGAGATTGATCCTCTCCATCTACAGCCAGCAAGGCATCCACGCGTTCAGTGTGTACATCATCAAGGGGGGCAAGGAGTACACGGTCTTCGTCCCGAACCACATCGTCGACCCTCATGTGTACAAAATGCTAACCACAGGCGACTTCGAAGTGGTGCTCGTCCGGATGAGCATGTACAGCAACGTCGCGTCCATGATGTGGCAGGCCATATTTTGTGCAGGGAACAAACCAATCTACATGGGCGTCTTCAGATTCATGCACACACCGCATCCTGGCTTTGGGGCTC
The DNA here is from genome assembly GCA_022414725.1 of Microglena sp. YARC. Lineage (NCBI taxonomy): Eukaryota > Viridiplantae > Chlorophyta > Chlorophyceae > Chlamydomonadales > Chlamydomonadaceae > Microglena > Microglena sp. YARC. Next base: position 17,299 of record JAJSRW010002088.1, read on the forward strand.
AGACACATCCGGAGAATATTCTTCCCAAGAAGGCGCCATCAACCAAGCCTCAGAGGATGACCGGCCATGCACTTCATACCTCGAGGCCGATGCCGTGGAGGCGCTGAAGCTCATGAATACAGTTGTTCTCAAATAATTTTGGGACACCATGTACTGTTCCGCCGAATGTAGGTCAAGCACACTCCGGTGTGGCCGTACACAGAGGCGTTTCATTTAAATGTTCCGTCGAGTGTACATGGCTGCGAAAATACCCCCTTGCGTGTCCGACTACTTGACGAATCTTATGAAACAACATCTCCAAAAAATAAAAGAAACATACGGGACGGATTTTACAGTCACATTTACCGATAATGTCCTAGAATTGAAGTTAGATACGGATGTATTCATCAAGGTCGATTACAGTAATTTGTGTACAGACAACATGGCAGAATTGTTAGTCCATTACATTATCGGGCGCGTCAACACATACATCATCAATGATGGGGGAGACAACAAACAAATTCAAGCTAGTGTTGATAAGATGGTGAAAGTGCTTCAACAATTTAATACACCAAAATGGCCGAGAATGGCAAATTACTAAATGATGCTTCATTTTAGTGGTTTTACATGTCTAAATCTTCTTCCGGTAACGCGAATCTCACAGGCGAGGACCAATCGAAGGGGGGGGGGATCGCGACGACTCAGAATCAGTCTCTGTCGGTCGGTTACAACGCAGCGCCACAATCCGTAGGAATCATGAACTCCTTCTTGGGGTACCAGGTGGCGTTGTATTCACGCACGGGCTCATACAATGTGGTCGTAGGGGGCGAGTCCGCCTTGCGCATAGCCTCCTCTTACAACTGCGTCATCGGGTACTCGTCGGCGACCTCGCTGGTGGGCGGTGGCGCGACGACGGTCGTGGGAGCTCTCGCTGGCGCGACAATTGTCTCCGGCAGGGCGAATACTCTCGTGGGATGCGCCGCAGACGTTGGCGCGGGGAACGTCGAGGATGCCGTGGCGATAGGCTCCGCATCGAGTGTCGGTGCCAAAGGGGAGTGCCATCGCGCCGGCGCGACGGCGGGAGGTGCTCTCTCCCTCGCGATCGTGCAGGTGCACAGACTGCCAGCGAGGAGAGATCAACGTCATGAACTGCGTGTGCGGATACCGAGCAGCCCAGAGTAACAAGTACACGCTCGAACTTAATGCGGACCTAACGCGTCTAGGCGGAGCGCTCTCGTTCCCGGGTCCCTCGTCGTGGGCTGTCTTTGGTGATGTCGCCTCCAAAGACTTGGTCTTCCTGTCCGAAGATGGGGTGTCCACGCGTTTAACGGGGTCCTTCAGGCCCGGAGTGCTTAACTTCACAGGCCAGCATCGGTGCCGGGTGGCGGAGGGGGAGGATCTTCTTGCTTTGCGGCCTGGCGCTGTGGTGGTGGCCACCGGCGCGTACTGCGACCTCAACGGGTGCGAGGACCAAATCAAACTCGTGGGTTGCACTTACCGCATGTGAAAATGAGTGTGTTTCCAAGCAACGACATAAAATGGGCGTTCCTGCCTCCCGGCGGATTTTTTGAAATTTCTACTGAGAATTTAGTGCCTCCGGAACGACTCGCTAGCTAGAGATATCAGCACAATTCCTCTCCAGACCATGTTTCGCAACCAGTCAAAATCCTCCGGATGCAGGAACGCACGTTAAGATAATGCTAATTTTTGAAATGTATTCTTTTATTTGGGCTCTATTTTCTACAGGAATTATTTGCATATTTTCGGTTAGAACCTTTATCGCACGCTTCACTGCGTGTTCACCAACATCGTTGACATTGGGACGTATGGCCTCGTTAAGTCCCTGATTGTTCCACATGGCAATCTCGTAGAATGCGTAACATATATAAGCGGACTTTTGTAGGTCGGAGGATTGTTCAACATTATCTGGAAAAGTAATATCACTCGGAAACGTAATACTTAAATGTAAAGTTACCAACCTTTTTAAAGTATCGGCAACAGACTTATTTACAAGGTCAAGTGTACCATTATCTTCGAGAAAGTCGTTATCGTTCATTATTTTCAAACTATGCCCTGGCTTCGGCTGTGCCAGCGATCCGTTTTGCACAGCAGCAGCAAAGGCATTAGCAGCGGCCTGCTGAGCATTCCCCTGCCCCCGCCCCTGCCCCTGCCCCTGAGGAGCAGCTGGAACCTGCCCCTGCCCCTGAGAAGCAGCAACATTATTCACCTGCCGCTACCCCTGCCCCTGCCCCTGAGGAGCAGCTGAACCTGCTCCTGCCCCTGCCCCTGAGGAGCAGCTGGAACCTGCCCCTGCCCCTGAGAAGCAGCAACATTATTCACCTGCCGCTGCCCCTGCCCCTGAGGAGCAGCTGGAACCTGCCCCTGCCCCTGAGAAGCAGCAACATTATTCACCTGCCGCTACCCCTGCCCCTGCCCCTGAGGAGCAGCTGGAACCTGCTCCTGCCCCTGCCCCTGAGGAGCAGCTGGAACCTGCCCCTGCCCCTGAGAAGCAGCAACATTATTCACCTGCCGCTGCCCCTGCCCCTGAGGAGCAGCTGGAACCTGCCCCTGCCCCTGAGAAGCAGCAACATTATTCACCTGCCGCTGCCCCTGCCCCTGCCCCTGAGAAGCAGCCGGAGCCTGGGCCGCAGGAATATTTGTCATTTGTGCACTCATGTGTTTTTCTTATGTTTCTGTACATGTTATTTTTTTGTGTGGCATTCCGCGCAAATAATGTTTGTTGCGATGATCCACCACCAGTACATGCGGAACGTGGGTCGTATTTTTTTAATGTTCTATAATACAAATATTAGAGTAATACAAGTGCAGAGTCATTAAATCATCATACATGCCGCCGTCTTTCGAGGACGACATCTTGCCGATCTTGATGCACCAGTTGGTTTATCACAATCCTTTCCGGTCTTCTGATGATGGAATATGTATCGGTAGCGGGGACATCGGCAGTCTGTTGTTGACGTCTCGCGCGTGCCGCAACTCCGTCTTCCAGTGAATAAGCGTTCTACTGCGGCAAGTGCCTCGACCGGGAACTACCCGGCTTCATACAGTCGCATGAATGCTTGCATCAAGAGGGCGAAGAATTTCCCATCCTTCTCCAGAGCTACATCACGGTTCCGAACTTGGTTAGGTGTGTTCGCTCGATCCTTCACGCTGCTCGCTGGAATGCCCTGCATGTGATTAACGCAAAAACGTCAGCAACAATAACAAATAGTAGTGATGGGAGAAATAGTAGTGATTGCAACAACTATAATTTGATTAGCGGTCTGTCTTGGTATGACCCCTGTTCGGGCTCTACCGCCGAGGTATGTATGGACGACGACGTGTTCCGGATGCTTGCTCGCTCGACTCTCTATGGCGCGACCTGGTGAAGAGGGTGGCATCGAGACGCCGTCTCGCAGGTGCCGGTTGAGGTATTGTGCTCTCGCGCTTTGAACACAATCATATACTCGTCCATGGTGCTCTCGTACGCAATGGAACTTTACGAAAAGGTCCAATTCGCAGGAGACTGGACAGCCGTCATTCCACCACATGCAAATATACATGACTGCGATCAGACTATCGGTGAGCTATTTCAAATTCCACAGGGACCCTCCGAGGGTCCTGAGGGTCCTGAGGGTCATGGGGGTCATGAGGATCCTGAGGGGCATGAGGGTCCTGAGGGTCCTGAGGGTCCTGAGGGTCCTGAGGGGATGTACTTGTATACTCGAAACGTAGACTTTCGCTTGCATGCGACGTACGCGATGTTCTCCTTCGTGGGCGCTTCGTGCTCGAACGCTCGTATGGGGTGGGGGGGAGCTTACGGAAGCGATATAGTGCGCACTTTGCAGGGGCAACTTATTGGGTCTTGGCGCATGCTATGGAACGACCGTAACGCGAGCATGTATCGCCAGGTGATGCGGTTGCTAGACACCGTGTACGACGTGCTTTCGCGACCCTTTGGTCCACCTCCAATCATTATAGCTATCCTAATGCACGGTGTCGCCAAGAATCATGCGGGGAACGTTGACGCTGAAGAATGAGGAGGAGATGTGGTCGCAGATCATTTGACCGACAACGACGACGACGGTATCTAATTTCATTTCTCTTTAAAAAAATATGTTATAGAATTCAAAGAGTCGGTCCCCGATCGTACAACGTGGATGTCTTTGCAGAAGCAGAAGCAGCATAAAAGAGGACATAATTTACATTTGACAGAACAATAATAAGTTATTCCTTATCTGATTGCATACTAAAAAGTGTCAATGTTTTGAATGGACTCGACGAAGAAATAAATTGGAAATTTACGTATGGTGACAATTTCATTATTTCATTAAGTAATAAACGAGATGATAAAAAAACTTACACTTTTAACTTTATTAACAACAATGAATATGAAAACATTCAATTCGAGATTGCATTGGTGTTTGTTCAATCCATCGTTGATATACTGACGCATTTTTACATATCAGATAAGAGTGCACAACATATATCAAATGTTAAAACGCAAATCGACCAACTTATAGCTAAAGTGTTCGGGAATGAAAAGGCGAAAAATGGGATGGAGGTACAGGATGCGGGGGATGCGCAAGCGGATATGAAGAAACAAGCGGCGAACGCGGAGGATCGGAAGAAACAGGCGGCGAACGCGGCGAACGCGGAGGATCGGAAGAAACAAGCGGCGAACGCGGAGGATCGGAAAAAACAGGCGGCGAACGCGGAGGAGCGGAAGAAACAGGTGGCGAACGCGAATGCGCAGGTGCCCCGGGATTGAATTCGCTGGGCATACCTCAATCAGCAACAAAAGAATGCCAAATTAGTCATAAAAGCCGTTGAGGAACTCGATGGTTTACGAGCCAACTGTTATAAACAAAACATATTATTTTATAGGAACGATCAATTAACATATGCTGAAATTAAAGACATAATAAAAAAATATACAACCACATACGATTGGTCAACGGATATATCAGATATATCAGATACATCAGATACATATAATGGAATATTAATAATGCTGGTGCTATATAATTTGATGATGAACCAACCACATATAGCAATTCTTATGTCACTAACAAAAGAAGAACGCGATAAACTCTTCAATTCGGATGTTTTGCCTATAGGAGCCCTCGCAAGTTATAAACGATATATATATTATGACTATAATTTAAATAAAACAAATTTTCAATTCGTGACTGAATTGTATTTCGACTTAAATTGCACCAGTGGAGAAAAATGTGATATACATACTATTGGTTATTCATGTAAGAGTTTCCAAGACTGGTTGATACAACTAACAAAAAGTGTTTTTATAGAATGTTTTAGCACAAGATATTATTCCACGTATATTAAAAGATTTCGTTACCCAACCGAAACTGCTTACATACATAAGATTCAGAGGTGATAAACATGGTAATATGTCATCATCATCTGATTTCGAGATTAAAAATGAAAATAATAATAACTATTTGTTTATAAAATTAAATTATATGAATAATACTTATGTTTCTGAACCATTTACGAAAATTTTCTTTACACAAGATAGCAACGATGATGTTGCTAAAGAGTGTACAGAAATATTAGAATTGCTTAAAAATAAAAAATCAGTTTTTGTCGTTGGGTATGGCTCGAGTGGTGCAGGCAAGACGTCAGCATTGGTTAACTACAGATATAAAGATACTAACAGGATGCCTCTATCACAACATGGAATATTGTTAAATATAATTACAAAAATAAATGATGTATCAACCGTAACCATGTAAATTTTCGAAGATTACTATGGTAATATTGAACAAATTAAATTAAACCGCGAAAAACAGAGTTAGAACATAAATTGACATTTAAGCGAAGTACTAATAATACGGATTACACTCTTTCTAAAATTCGATTCTGGATAAAACAAATTCCAGACCGAATTAGGAGAATGTATAATTTTTTTATTGACGAACGTGAGCAACGGCGAATTGCTGCTACTACTAATAAAAAACAAAGTTCTCGAAGCCATGTGATCGTCAAATTGACATTGACTTTCGAAGATACTACAACTGCAACAATGTATATAGCAGATTACGCGGGTGCTGAAAATATTTTTCAATGCAATGATGTAGGAGAACTCGTGAAATTCGCTAACATAAAAAGTAATATGGATGACAGTTTCTTTTACGACGACAAAGAAGGTAACAAAAGACATGAAATTTGTTCAGAAGACAATGGAACCCTTATAGTATTACAGAAAAATGCGCGGAAGTAATTTTACCGTCAAAACGAAAAATTACCATTTAGACGACGGAATTTTAAATCATTTTATCTGGAATAATTATAATGGTGTCGAAGGTGACACATGTTTCATTACCCCATTTGAGATGTGAAAGAAACAAACGAACTCATTATTTAAGGAAAAATATGATGAATTCAAAAATAAGCAAGAAAAATTGAACGGGAAATGCAACAAATAAAACAGAACAAGAAGAAAAAATGTATATGAAAAAAAAAAAAAACATTTCACAAATGTTTTAAATAAAATTACACAAATATGAACATAAAAAATTTTTTCAACCAAAATACTTATAATATTTATTATAATTGGCACATACTCCTTATTATGATAAACCACCCAATTTAACCAATTACATGAACAAAACTTTAGATTTTAATGTAATATCCGATTATCATAATGCATTGATGACACAATACAAAGAATAAGTATGAACATGACCCAGTTCAATTTACAACTAAAAAAAATTACAACTACTCATATCTACAATTAAAAAAATAAAACTGTAACAATTAAAGATGATAATTTGAACATTACTTTCACGTCTGACGGTTCTAAATTTATTCCACTTAAATCTAGAGGAGGATCAGAGATAGGATCTTATTATAACATCATTACAAAAAAATCAAAAGAAGCAATACAATATAGAGATAAATAGTAAAGTTACGATAGAAAAAAAATACTTTTAATACAATAGTAGATAATACCGATACTACATATAGATATAGATTGGAAAAACATATCGGATAAATTTAAAGTTCTGTATAATTATTACAAATATTGTATACAACGACTTAAAGATATTCAAGGCGTTTGCCAATGTCGTGCCGGTGAGGGTATACACATAAATCGTTCTATAGAAACGATGCGTAACCATATATTTTCCAACTTTTGTCAGCTGACAGAAACAATTTCTCAAGACGCTAACATATTCTAGGTGCACATCTGGATTGTTACCGCCTTTAGTAATAGACCCGATAACAGAAACACCTTCATCTAAAATGGTGAATGTTCAAAATGCTATGAAAATGGCAGTGGGTGATGATAAAGTGAATGTCGTTGTGTTTGGTATTTTCAACAATTCTCCGAAACAAGACCTTAAGACGTTATATGTTGATATAAACAATCTAAAATATTGGTATATTGCTATTGTATAAATGATATTTATAAATTAAAAGAAGACATAATACCGACTGTCCTCAAAGGTATTTTAAAATATTACATGAATAAAACAACTATTTTACTTAAAATATTGAGAAAATAAGTGAAATAAAAAATGAAATCTAATCTAACCACACTCAGATAAAAATTATAAAAAATATAATTAAGTTTATTTGGCAAATATAATAATCAAAATTTTATCACTTGAAAGATGTTAAAAATATAATAGAGATGATTCAACGTGAAAACAACACCAGTCCCATCGGAACACTGGAGTTCATGGACCACATGTCGAAGATGAACCCTGAAATAATGCCTTTTTGTAACAATGACACAAATGTCATTCATAGCAAAAAGTTTAAAAAAACTGGAATAACAATAACTTTACCATCTGTATTACCGTTGAATTATCTTTGTTGCCCTTACGTCAAGCGCTTGATGCATGAACTCCGCCACGTGTTCCTTTGGTAGATAGGGCCACGGTTTGTGGAACCCGAATGGTATGGCCAAACCTTGGATGAAGAAATGCGTTGTTCCATGGCGAACCTTTCGCCCAACTCCAGTGGGGCAGCCGCATCCAATCGTGGAGAACGAACGCGCGAAGAAAACGTCCTCCGGCTCAGGCTGCAGGTTGAAATTGAACAGGCGACCACCACCACTCATTCGGTGCACTGGAGTAGTAGTAGGTTCGGTCAACGTCTAGGCACGCATCCACGCGTCGCAGGGAAAGACCGCCGTTACCTACTAGGGTGGGTACCAGACGCTTAAGTTCCGCGTTCGCGGGAGCGTCCGCCACGGCGCGCCAACGTAGTCTTGCGCCATAATTTCCTCGTCCTCTTCGATGCCAGGGCGCACAATCATACCATCGTCCTGGACGAACAAAGCCATGTCGCCCACCGCGACCTCCTTCAGACGCCTCCAAAAGGAAGCGTCCTTCAATATGTTGCTTGTACTTCTCGATGCTGAAAGGTTGCTGTCCGGGAAGAGGCGGGGCGTAAGATTAGGCTCTCCATTACACCGTGACCAGCTCCACCCCTCCGGGGAGAAGCGACGGGGGGAGAGAGGCGTTTGCACGAACCGCTCCATTCTCAGGAGCACAAAAGACGACCACGCGCGGCCACCTACGTACATCTAGATTGTCCAGAGTCACGAGTACGGACAACATGCTCCACACGTTAGGCGGTTGTCCAACAACGACCAAACTTCCTATAATCGGCTTATGATGATCCTCTGGATGACGAGCAACCGGTTTTCAGAAGATTTCGTTGTGGACATAACGAATACGAAGTCGTGTAGAGGAACTGCGTTTGTTTCGCTGGGTTCCAGGGGGGCGCTCGCGTATCGCATCACGAGGTCCGCCTGCAAAGTACTCAATATGTCGGGCGGCGGAGCAGTATTCGTTTGATTCCACACCGGGAAAATCAGACAGTTGTTTTTCCTCATCGCGTCTGAAGAAGCATCGTACGATGAGTCAAGGTCGACACATACGATCGCGTTGTGTACTTGATTTGATGGCGACGATGATGATGACGGTAATATGAAGAAGGGAACGATTTCGAGACGCAGTTTGCCAAAGCGTCTCGTGGCTACAGAGATGACAGCTTCTGCGGCTTTCAAGAAAGCGTCTGTATCGTTTGTCAGGAGCTCGACGATGATCCGGTCGTAGATGGCCAAAGGACATGTCGAAAGGAATATCTTCCACGGCATGCATGCATTTCTGACACAGTGGCAGTGCTTGTCCATGAAATCACCAGCGACCATGTGGATGTTGTTGTTCTACTATGGGTAGATGTAACGAAAATGGCTCCTCCGGCGTCTGTGCGCCATAGGTAGCCGTTGAGACATATGCCGTGCGAGAGCGCCTCTATGCACGACCAGCCGATATTGCGGGCGTTCCGACGTATCCTCTGCTGATGAAACGTACATGTCTGATACGGGATCGAGTACTCCAAGATTTAGCGTCTTGATGACTTCTCGAGTCCTCGACGCGTAGTTGCGCACGTCCATCATTACTCCTCTTATGCGGAAACCGTATCGGTATTATCGCTGCACCAATCTTCGAATACTTCGAGTGTCGCTGGCGCCTCTTCTACGTACACCTTCACTATGGCGTCAAGGAGGGGTGTGTCTTTCTCCCTGGAACGTCTCTAGCAGCTCGCTAGACCGCGGGAAAAGACAGTGGCGCCACACGATCTTCTCGAGGAGGGCTCTCTTGCAGTCCCTCTCGGATGCACGGAGACGCGCATGCGTTTGTAGGAAGCAGGTGGTCATCTTGTCTACCATTCCCTTACGCGTTGTGGGTTCCTGCACTCTGGTGAGCGGGAGACATTCGACGAGACTTCCCTGTATTGCGTCATCGACATTGAGCTTTCTCTCTTTCAGCAGACTATTAAAGATGGTGTACGTCCATCGTGACGGCGGAGCTCCTGTGACCGCCGCCCATGCCGTGTGAAAAGAGAGGTTCTCTATTAGGCTGTTGTGCGCGAGGATGGAGCTCGCGCGTACAGCCTGATCGACTTGCACATCTTGTGTCAATGCGTTCAGTCTCGTGTGGTCGCCTTCCAATATGTCGAAAACATCTCTCAACAGGAAATCCATTGTATACCCAACCCTTATTTGTGTTGCTTTGTGATATCTCTTTATGCCAAGTTTTCCAAGGTTTATCATGGAATTGTGATAATCATCGGGGCACTGTAATATCTTTTAAAAAATCCGCCGGGATGAAGACAATGAGTTGAGTGTAAAGCCATACAATATTTACATAACTAACATATGTTTCTCATTATTGAGGATATTATTGAGATTATTTGACCCACCATATACCTCGATACCCGGTTCGGTCATCGTCCGTCATGTACTCGCGTGAGACGGGTCACTCATTGATCGACCGGTACTTTGCTTCTGACGGAGATGGCGCCCAGCTTGTGAAGCACCAGACGCATTCCTTCAACGACTTTGTATCCTCGAAATTGGATTGTGTGATCAACGGGATGAACCCCATCGAGGTCGGTGACACATATTGCACTCGCATGCGTCAGTTCAAGAGTGTTCTGAGCATCAGCTTCACGTCCCCCTGTCTTGCTCTACCGATGATTTGTGAGAAGGACGGGATGTCGAAAAGTTATGTACCCTAACGACGCGCGCATGCGCAACATGACGTACTCGTCTTCTCTTACTGTTGATGCGAACGTGGAGGTGCGCACATGAACGATGACGTGGGCGAGTACATCGTTAACTCGAAGCGCGTTACTGGAGTGAGTCTGGGACGCATTCCCCTCATGGTTCGCAGTCGGTACTGCATGCTCTCCAAGCAGACTACGCCTGCGCCCTATGACGAGTGCCGTTACGACTACGGCGGCTACTTTGTGGTCAACGGCAACGAGAAGGTCGTCATTAGCCAGGACCGCATCTCCGAGAACCGGACTTACGTGTTCACTAACACGACGAAGACTTCCTCGTGCTATTCCCACACCGCCGAGGTGCGTTCCGTGAACCACGCCAAGTTCATAGCCCTAAGACCACGCTGCTAAAGCTCTCGAAGAAATCGGATCAGTTCGGTGTCTGCATCCGCGCGAACGTTCACCACGTGCGCGCTGAGGTGCCAGTCTTTGTGCTCTTCCGAGCACTAGGCGTGCTCACCGACAAGGACATCGTGCGCTTCATCGTACGAGACGAGGAGGATGCGGACTTTGAACGCATCGCCAATAGCCTAGCAGGATGCATCGACGAGGCCACGGAAGTGCGCACCCAGAAGCAGGCGTGGGACTTTTCTAGCACAGTTTGTGCAGTCTTCGTACAACAATTACAACTCTTCGAAACCCAACAAGCCGGAAACGGAACCTCTGAAGTAGTAAAGGACGCATCAGTGAGCGGCGGAGGATCATCTCTGAGGGACTCAGAGATGCATCAGTGAACGGAGGAGGATGTAGTTCCGTTCCTGTTGCAGTTCCTGTTGTGCCCACTCAAGTCCCTAGGAGGGTTATCAACACAGTTTCATTCAGAGCATTCTGACGAAAGACGTCCCTCCCGCACGTCGGCACTTGCTTCAATCGCAAGGCATTGTACCTGGGTACATGGTGAACAAGCTCCTTCGTTGCAGCATGGGTCTTTTGCCTCAAGACGACCGCGACTCGTACGTTAACAAGCGTTTGGATACTCCCGGCGTTCTATTGGCGAATTTGTTCCGCCAGTACTACTGCAAGATGGTCAAGGAGCTGCGTTCGAGCCTCCAGAGTCTGATGAAGGGTAACTACCGCGCTACGCGCGTGATCAACACGATAACGCGCCCATACTTTATTAAGGTAGTCAAGGGGTCGATCATCGAGTCGGGACTCAAGTACGCTTTATCGACCGGCAACTGGGGAATAAAGACGACGAGAGTGCGCCAGGGAGTCGCGCAGGTCCTGAACCGCCTGACCTTCATCGCGACCCTCTCTCATCTCAGGCGCGTGAACACTGCGATCGAGAAGACCGGGAAAGCTGGTGATGCCTCGCAAGCTTCATCCCACGCAGTGGGGCATGGCTGCCCTTCCGAAGACACCTGAGGGAAACGTCTGTGGGACTGGGTCAAGAACTCGCGCTCCTCGCCAACGTCACGATCTTCGTGCCACCTGGCATCGTGCTCGAGTCCCTCTTATCACTGGGCATGCTCCCGTTCGATTCCTCATCGCTTCCAGAGCGGTTGTTCAAAGGAGGTGCGGCGATGGTCATGCTGAACGGGGACATCGTGGGTGCTCAAGCGACACCGAACGTCCTCTTCTGTGCGTTGAAACGTATGAAGCGCACAGGACTGCTAGGGATGCAGACGTCCGTTTGTTGGCACAACTCTAGAAACGAGATCGTTTTGTGCACGGAGGGAGGTCGGTTTTGTCGTCCCATGCTGGTAGTGGATTTGGATACGCAGCTCCTTCTCCCCGAGGTGTTCGATCCTGGTGCATCGTGGCAGGATCTGGTTGTATGCGGTGCAATCGAGTACCTTGATGTGGAGGAGAGTGACGGTGCGATGATTGCATTGTACCCTGCGAAGGATCTGCAGCCAGGTGTGAGCCGCTTTACGCACGCGGAGATCGACCCTAGCTCCATTTTGGGCGTGGTGGCTGGTAGCATCCCCTTCTCCGACCACAACCAGGCCCCCCGAAACACGTACCAGTCCGCCATGGAAAGCAGGCCGTCGGCGTCTTCGCGACGACCTTCCGTCACCGTCTGGACACTATGTCGCTCTTCTTGAACTACCCTCAGGAGCCTCTTTGTCTCTACTCACACTGCGAAGCTAGTGAACTGCGACAAGCTGCCTTGTGGAATCAACACGATCGTCGCTATCGCGTGCTTCACAGGTTTCAACCAGGAGGACTCTGTGATCATGTCCCGCTCTGCTGTGGACCGCGGCTTCTTCTCGACCACTCTTTACCGGACGTTCCGTGAGCAGAACACTAAGAACCACTCGACCGGAGAAGAGGAGTTCTTTTGCCGACCGAACTCTTTGACTACGCGTAACATGAAACCGTACAACTACGACCTGCTGGACGAGAGTGGGTTCGTTCTGAGGGAACCTCGGTGGAAGCCGGTGACGTGATCATCGGCAAGTGCATGCCTCAGAAGCAGGGTGGCGTTTTTGTCAACAAGTGACGCGAGTGTCGCTTTGAGAGCAACGAGTCCGGTGTGATCGGACAGGAACTGCCATGGCGACAGATTCTTCACCAACACGACAGGCGACGGGTACACGTTCGCAAAGGTCCGATTGCGAACGACCGCGTCCCCAACGTTGGGGACAAGGTGTCTTCGAGGCACGGTCAGAAGGGGACCATCGGGATGCTCTACAGCGAGGAGGACATGCCCTTCACCGAGAACGGGATCGTGCCATCTATCATCATGAACCCTCACGCTATCCCTCTCGCATGACATCGGGCAGCTTATGGAGGCTCTGGAGAGCAAGGTATGTGGACTCGCGGGGCGCCGGCATGGGGGACGCTTCCCATTCACGGCCGCACCGTCGAGGACATCGCCGACGAGTTTGGAAGCCCTTGGTATGCGTCGGTACGGTGACGAGATCATGTACAATCCGCGGACTGGCGAGCGAATCTCGACACCATTTTCGTGTGTCCTACGTACTACCAGCGCCTGAAGCACATGGTCGCTGACAAGATTCACTGTCTGACATCGGACCACGAAGTTCTCACCTCTGAGGGTTGGGTTAACATAAGGAAGCTCAGCTTGGAGCACAAGCTTGCATCGTTGCGTTTGGGGGATGGTCAGATCGAGTATTGCGCCCCGGAGGGGCTGTACGGCTACCCCACGTACAACGGCCCTCTGTACCACGTGACGTCTCCCACGACGGACATCGTCGTTACTCCGGAACACAGGTTGTGTGTGCAGCCGGTGGGTACCGTTGGCCAGTCCTCGGCAGAGCTTATTTCGTGCAGCCAGCTCGTGTCTCACGGATACCTTTCTCGGGGCGAGAGTCATATGAAGCACGTCCAGAGAGGTACCTGGGTGGGAAGCGACTTAGAAGAAATTGGTTGCGATGACGACATCTTCCACGAGGCATCGGAGTTCATCTTGCACAATGAGCCGATTCGGAAGGAGTTTTATTTCGGTACTCGACAGGGACGTGCCGCCGCCTGCTTATGCTGGGGTGTTCTCAGTACACTCGAGATTGAGATGAGTTCTCAGGAGAAGGTTGACAGTCTTATGCACCTTGCACTCCACGCCGGTGAGATTGTTGTGGTGGGACCCTTGTGGCATCAGCGGGTTCGTTGCACGCCTGGTGATGTCGTCGATGTCTACGAGCAGCAACGTGTCATTTGAGAGCTCTGATCCTCCTCCTCAGCCCTTATCTGTTGGGGCACCTGACAAGTGCGACTTCATTGCCGAAGGAAGCATCGTGGGTTCGAATGGAGTTTACTGCGTTCGCATGCCTCGGAACGAGACCTTCTTCGTTCGTCGCAACGGTCGCGCTGTGTGGACGGGCAACTCTCGTGCTGCAAACGGTCCTGTGGTGCTGGCTGAACGCGCCAGCCTGCCGAGGGTCGCGCTCGTGATGGCGGTCTACGTTTAGGGGAGATGGAGATGGATGTCTCTGGGGCACACGAACGATGGGTTCCTGAAGGAGCGCGTTCATGGAGTGCTCTGACAACTACCGTGTTTTTGTCTGCAAGTGCTTGGCATGATGGCTTTCACGCTAACCCTGAGAGCAACCTGTTCTACTGCAAGTCTTTGCAAGAATCTGACTGAGTTCAACGAGCTGAGTATTCCGTACGCAAAGCAAGCTGCTTGTCAGGAGTCGAGACGATGGCCATCGCACTCGATTCGTCACGGACGCGTAGATCTTGAATATTGGGTTTTCAGATACCGTACCGTATCGTATTGGAACTGATAAAATCGTGAAACGTAAAAGCATGGTATCAATTATTATTTTTCTTTCCGGGTCGATGAGATTTGTAATATTAAGACGAAAGCATCCATTTATTATGTAAGCAAGTGATGCGGGTAATGGATCAGACATCGTAGATATTTTCGAGTTTCTCGTGTCTCCGACTGTATTGAGTTTCATTTTATGTTCATCTGAATGTATTAATGGAATGTGTTCTATGATACATAATCCTTTCCAAATTTGTATCACAATGCATTGACTTTGTTAGTATTGAATTGTATTTATAAGTTGAATAATGTTTTTAGGATCATCCGGCCATTTCTTTTTCCGATGACGAAAATGTCCATGATTTGTGACTTTTTTATGGATTTTATTGGGGGGGATTGGGATTCGATAGATTTTTCCTATGGGACTATGTTTGGCGAGGTTGGGTCATACAAAGTGGGGTAGGGAAGGATTGTTATTACATAAAGTTGGCGGGTTCGATACAGTAAGCTTTGGCAATTTTGGATCGTGTTGTGTTGTGAGCACATTGTTACATGGGGTTGGTTGTTTTACAATCATCAGAGACAGAAAATGTTGGACCAACTACACTCGGAGGACAGCTCTTGAGGACAGCGAGCCCGTCGTACACTTCCCGAAGAAGAGGCGTCGATTTCGATTTACACCAAAGCGTTTCCACCTCCACAGTAGTCCTATAACTGTTTGGGAAGCAGAAAGATTTCTTTTTCCATTTATAAACGGAACGTATTCAGTGTAGAAATTAATAAGTCTTTTTTCTTCGTAGTTTCGTATATTTTGAAACTAAAATACTTATATCTTTTCCCGAGTTGGGTTGTTGTTGTGTTTTACGTTTTTGGTTTGTTGGTTTACTGACTGTTTCCCGTTATTTTACTTTGCTGTCGGAGAAGGTTTTCTATCATTGTCTAAAAATGTAGGCATCAAATCTTATCTTTTGATGTAAATATTCTTGGATAATGTTTATATATCTGGTAGTGGACATGAATTATTTAATTGGGGTTCTTCATTTGATACGATATTTTGTATTAATCATACACATTTTTCCATACATTTCTTAGATTGCTATATATCATACAATGTAGTTACTTGGAATAGAACCAACATTCATTGGTTCCAAAATCTTGTGCAAATGCAATCTTTGAATCAGCGTGGAATTGATTTTATCAAATTATCATTAAATTTCACATTTTCAAAATTTAAAGCTTTAAATAATTTGACATATGCATTAAATACCCTTCGTTCAGAGGTTGAGATAATGATTATTTATAACGAAACAACATTTCGATACATGTAACATGCGTCCATTTAAGCTCACATGACTCTCCCTCAATTGTTGAAATTTGATATGTTTGGGTTGAGTGTATAATATTTGGTGTTTGTTGAGGAGGATTTCTTTTTGTGTTCTGTTGGGAGTTTGTGTTAGATTTTGTTGTGCTTGATGGTTGGCGTTGTGTTTGTGCTTTGAGGGTTGGGTTTGCTGTTTGTTGGGTGTAGGATTCTGGTGTTGAGGGGGTTGGGTTTGCTTGTTTGTTGTGTAGCGATTCTGTGTTGAGGGTTCTCGTTGAGTTTGTGGTAGTTTAATTGTAGTGAATTGTTTGATACATTGGTGTGTTTCCTATTTTTGATTTGTTTTAAATTTTCTGATTTAAATCCG
>JAJSRW010001146.1:0-46476 GCA_022414725.1 Microglena sp. YARC
AAACACCGTTATCGGACCAGGGAACTCCCACTATAACACACATTAGAATGTTTCACCTTTGACCTGGTCCCGGCCACACCTGTTTCCACCGAACGCTTCCTCTCAGTCGGTACATTCCAATTTGCGTGGTCGTTTAAACCTGGAGATGTCGTGTGGATACCCCTTATGATCTGGTACACCAATCTACTCATTTTCAGGCTTACTCTGAATACCTGTATTTGACACCATAAAACATGTCGAGATTACAGTAGAGGTTTCACAATATGCGGGAAACGATGTCCCAGCATATCAATTCAATTCCGTGCTTGATCCTCCAAGTCACGATTGGCGAAAATCCTTCAATCCAACTGCAGGTATTGTTTGAGTGATATATCGCTGGTACGCTTTTACTCAGTTCTACACAACTCGGACAATGAACATTTAATAGGCAAGCACGTGTGTATTAGAACTTGTTCCCTTTTTGACCGTACCTAACTTTAACAATTCTACACAAGTTCACCGCCCGTGGGTCCAAGCAGACGTCTGCCTCCTGAAGACTAACATCGTCTGTCCCATCCGACGCTCTCGAAGCACGCGGTGCGTGGCCGTAAGCAGAGTCACATGATCCACATCGGGTTTCTTCTTGCAGAGTCATCAGTCTGAATTCCCACGTTAGTCCTATAGTGACCTACTTTCTTTCTCCGTGGGTCAACTTGCCGATTCCCCTTTCATAATCCGAAATAGTTGTCACGCCATACTTCTGCTTGAAGGTTGTTTTTCTGTGAGAGAGGCAGAACGTTACATCACCACAGCAAAACAAGCTGTCTTACTTGTAAGCAGAGAGAGAGGGAACGTCTTAACATCCATCTGGGGAGAGGGAGAATCGTTACATACTCACAAAACAATGCCGAGACCTGTATCGCGCATCGAACAGTTGTTCTACACTACGTTTTTAATTAAAACCAACTTGTTTAGTTGCAAATCTGTCAAATCGGGTGTTTGTAGCTCAGTGGTAAGAGGGCGATGAGGTTAACAATTTTCTTCATTCCTTGATCATAAGTCGCCCACTGTGGACTTTTCGACATCTCGGTACCTCCAGTGTCTTATGCCAACAAGATCCACCTTTACAGTTAATCAAGTATACCTGAGGTGTCGAAATTAAAGTTTAGTACTAAAGTTACCGTCAACTATATTCCTGGCTGCGGATAATCTGACTGAAGACGCGTCACCGCGCACTCCACACTCGACAACACTCTACGATTCACGAATTGTCACACGATCCAATGTGTTTGTTCCGTACCTTTCATGTCAATGTTATTGAGATGCGGTAGTCCCAGGCACGCAAAGTCTACTCCGCACATATGGCCTGCTCCGTATGGCTTTCAACACCTTGCATTCCAGTTTTGGCAGGGGCTTTGAGGATTCGTCTCCACCAGGCACGAAAAGTGTGTTTGATTAGCATGTGAAGAATACAAAGGGCGTCCCCGATGGCGCGCTTGAAAGCAGCCGTTCCATCGAAGAACGTACTCCACAGCGACGAGGAACACACGGACGATAGGTGATGTGTGTGTTTTTTGTTTAATTACGTGGCGCATATGCGTTAATACTCCATCAAAGAACGCGTGATCGCCGGAAGTAGCCGAGATCGTCCGCAGTGCATTGAGACGGCTGACATTCGACGGCAGTGGAGGCGGATCAAGAACACTTGGATGTGTCGAGACTGTCCATGTCTCAGCGCCCTTACCTTTGGCGGAACTTGGCTTTGAAATGGGGCTGACATAGGTTGTGTCGCAATCGCGTCGATGAATGACTCATCTTTTTTCCGCGCATACGTGATGTGGCAATGTTCTTGAGACTCATATCTCAAAAGAAGAGCTTTACATAGCCGTCTATGTGGCGTGTGGAAAGAGAGTAGAGAGAAAGAGAGAGAGTAGAGAGAGAGAGAGAGAGAGAGAGAGAGAGAGGGAGAGAGAGAGAGACAACCCATCACAGCAAGGGGCGGATAAAAAAACAGCCAGTCAATGCTCAAAAGAAACCTGTTGTGGTCTCAAACGAGGCTTAAGACGGGCACCGAGGATACTTACTTTGGCCTTGCACGGCCAGTAAGACTTGCCCTAACCTGCTCTCTTCCGGTCATGGGCGTAGAAAACGAAATGACGCAACCCTTGTTGAGAATTAGGTGCGCTCATCCAAACGGGTGCGCCATCATCACTGCGCACGTCGAGGAGTGTGTACCTGCAGCGACCGGTTGTGGTGGTGACAAATGTTGACTAGCCTCCTTCAGGCAATCTCAATAGACCTGAACGCTGGTATAAATTGATCCGTTGGTATAAATGTAGGCCAATGCGCAAACCATACACTGCGTTGCACTCCCACGATATCGTCATCGAATGTAACTATGAGTACCACGTAAAAAACGAGAGAGATGCGAAGTCTTGGCTCCGATAACTAGAGATGTTGCACCAAAAGCCTATCGGCTCCCGGGCCTCAACCAACTCGTAGACCAGCGGCATGTTGCTTGCGCTCACCACGGATTCGATTCAGAAGGCCGGCCTCTACAGGGTGCTGACTATTTTATACACCACAGTGTGCCATGTTCTGTGGTGTATCAGTCATTTTCAATGAACAGCGACGGTATTGTTGTTGTTTGATGTTTGATGTTTGATGTTGACATATGGTCATGTATTTATGTCATGATCTACAGCATGTTGGATATATTGATGTCATGTATTTTAATGTAATCTGTACGGATTTTGCGTTGCTTACAACTCGTTTTTTTGAGGCGCACGACGAAACCCTTGTCGTCGACTAAAGCCGCATGATGAGATGGGGTAGTGATGTAGCTTGGGACCCTATTCAAGCGCATCCGCCCACAGTCAGCATTGTTCTGCGCACACTCTTGCGTTCCTCTCGAGCAGCATCCCTAATCCCTGCAAGGCGTAATCCAAGGCGACATCCTTCTACTTCAATGCTTTCAAGGCGGCATCCTTCTCTCTTCAAGGCCTTTGCAAGGCGGCAATCCTTCTCTTCTTCAAGGCCCTTCAAGACGGCATCCAAGGCGACATCTTTCTCCTTCAAGGCCTTCAAGGACGGCATCCTATGTCTGTTCCTTAAGTCAATGCGATTTTTGACTCAACACATTTTTGTGTGCACACATTTGTATGTCTGGCAGATGGAGCAAGCTGAGGCAAAGCTGAATGTGGTTGTCAACCACTTCTACGGACAATGGGTTTGAATCTTTCGCCTGTGAGCACGGTTCCGTGCCACCACCTGAAGTTGGCAAAGCTCGCACAGGCTGGCGACCACATCGCGGTACGCACGTCATTGAACGGCCATATGTTTTTGTGGAGCATGGCGCCTGCTTGAAACTTGCGGGTTTCTTTTGTAGACGCTCCCTAAGACCTTGTTGTATTTCATGATAAAGTGTGCTTAAGGAAATGTGGTGCATGATTTTATCACCAAAAGAATAAGAAAGGATCTTAACATCATCATAATAATGCAAACATAGAATGGGTGATGCAATCATTCCTTTACCTGTTCTACAAAAGTAGTGCATGGACGCCCAATGACAGTAACCACATCGTCAATAATGTGCTCCATTATGTAAACAAATGCCAAGTAAGTATCAATCATTGTATTTTTCCAGAGTGTGGCAGCGGATATCATGAGTGGAATGTGTTAATAGCCCTCATTCAAACCGGTTATAACATCAATACAGTGATTCATGGATAGCCAGATCGCAGCCCCATTCGGTGGACGAGTGGCTTAGGTTGTCTCAGTGCACCATGTCGCGACAAAAGTTGTTGACTCGTACGTAGCGCTAGAGCATTGGACGAAGCAGCAAACCTCCCAAACAAAGTGTTTGTAATTTACATCAATGGTGGGCTGAAGTTCGGTGAGTCGTATTGTTGCCAAACATGGCGATCCTCTGCATGTCTCACTGCGGCGGCACAATTCTGGAAGTGGTGTGACCAGAACGCAGCTAAACCAACTCACAATTAATTTCATTGGACGAGACATGCGACACCCTGCCAATTGCAAGTCATGGACTGAATTGGCTAACACGTTCACTAAAACTGTGGATATACAGTTTGATCTGGTGGTTGATCCTATCCGGTATGATAAAGGAACACCCGAAACCTACAGTCGGCGGAACAGTAAAAATGAAATGAAATGAAATGAGTAAAATGAAATGAAATGAGTAGTTGATTATTTTAATTCTGCGATTTGTATCGACTTTTTAGGGGGGGAAACTAAACCTCTTTTGTTTTCAAAATAGGAGGCCTGAGCATCTTCCTCATCCGGTGATACCAGAAGGCAAAGTAGTACCATTCCTATTAATCCAATTATCATGTACAACTCCATGACGCAATGGATCAACCCCATGCCTGCTTCCAATCCCTCCCTGCACCAGAGCGGCATGGCCACTTGGTTGAATGACGATATTGCACAAAGTCGATATCGTGATCACAGCATTGCGCTCCTCTATGTTGAAGTCTGTCATGCAATGCGTGTGAAGGACTTGCAGGGCAGTCTGAAGCACCGATTTCTCCGTTGAGTTGATGACCCACCTGGGTGCAATCACAATCACAATCACAAGCGTTGTGTGTTATACTAATGATGTTGTCTAGGTTGTTCAAATGGCTATAGAGACAACAAAGCAAATCATACTGTTGTTGTTTCGCAGCAGGGCTACGCAGCTTTCAACAGCCGCATGCGCACCCGCACTGCCTCATCAGCTCGCTCAACAGTTTGGACAAGTGCAGCCAATGCAGCATTCTTGTGTGGCCCTCCGTCAGCGATGATGCTGCCTAGCTGAGCTGGTGATGTATTAGTGAAGTCCATGCTTATTATCTGTGTGCATGAAAAAATGAAAGCAGTTCTGACAAACAAGATACTGTGTACACGACGATCCGTTTGCTGCTCCAGAGTGCGTCTACGTCTATGAGCTTTGCCTTGACTGCGTCGGCTGTCTTGGACGTGTGCAGCAGGCAGAGTCTGGCCGCGTCCTTCGGGTCGTCGAATGTGTCAAGTGCGGCCTTGTGCACCTGCATCGCTCGCTCTTGGCTGAGCGAGACGACGACAAACGTTCCTGCCTGCGGTGATGTCGTCTCTGATCTGCGCGCTCCATGTCACCTCGTCCTTTGATATGGCGAATGTGCGCGCGTTCTCTGTGCTCCGGTAGTCGTTGACGACGAGCAGGTTGCGCAAGCCGGCCTGCTTGAGGAATTCTTTCGTGACGCTGCCCCATGTCGCGTCCATTGTGACGACGCCGGTTGTTGTCGCGCGTTGAGCGTGTCCGCCAGCCCCTGTATCTCAGCCAATGGGTTGACGACGGTTGGTGACATGAAGTGTCTCAGCAGCGACTCCACCTCGTCGAGCACAACTATGTCAAAGCCCGATGTGAGGTATCGCATGCACGTGTGCTCTGCGAGCCTGTGTAGCGACTCTATCTGGCAGATGACGCGCGGTGTCTTGTCCCTTCGCCTGAGGTCCTGTGGGGTGACGTCGGCGTCTAGGTATGATACAAATCCCTTGCGCGCCAGTTTTCTCTTGTGCTCTAGCGCGAGCGACTGGCGGTATGTGACGACGAGCACGGTCTTGTCCTCGCCCACGCGTTCTAGGAGTGCGTCTAGCATGGTGGACTTTCCTGACCCATCGGGCTGCGCACTGAGAGCGTGTTGACGTCCTTGCGCTCCGTGTCTAACCACACGTCGACCGCCTGCTGCATCTCTAGGCATGCGTCGATGTCTATGTACCTACTGTTGACGTGCACGGCTCCCGCGTCCCACGCGTTGCCTGCGGGTTCCGCGAGTCTTTCCGATGCACGCGGGCGCGTGGTTGTCGCAGGTGGCGGAGAAGCACTTTACGAGGCAGTTTCCTGCTGTGTCTACGAAGCATCGCATGTTCTGCTCTCCGTTGTTTATGTTTCCTGTGTAGCACGGTTCACTCCTGTCACTGTAGTTGAACCTGACGCCTACGGCTCGATCGAATGCGTCCTCTGCGGGTCGTCTGTCGTGGAATGCTGACGGGTGCATGTCTCGTCTGAGTGGGTCATCCTTGTGGTGCTGCTTGAGCGGGACGAGGACCGAGTCCGCGTCCTTGTTGAAACTTGCACGACCCTAGCATGCGCATCTCCCTGTCCCTTGTGTACACGCCTATGTCTACGAGCTTCCCGACTCCGTTTGGGTCTAGCTGCTGCAGTCTCATGGCGAGGTGTGCTGCGATTGTGGTGTCTGACTGGTGGTTGCTGCTGTACACGTGGAGCGGCGTTCCTTCTCTCTTCGTGTCGATGATGAGGTGCAGGCTGAGCTTCTTGGCGTTTGGGCTGACGAGCCATATGAGGTCGTTGTCGACGTCGATCTGGATTCCGTAGTCGTTGCTGAAGATCATCTTGATTGCGTCCTCCGTGTGTGCGACCAGCGCGGCGACGTCTGGGAAGGGCACCTGGTCGTTCGGAAGTGGTGGACCGTCGATGTCAAGGTACGGCTTGCATGGCTTTCCGAACGGTATGATCTCGAACGCGTGTCTCGCGTGTCCCTTGAGTCTTTGCAGCGCCTCGTTTGCGTCTGTCCATTCCTTGTAGCATCCGAACTGTCTCCATCCACTGAACGGGTCCTGCAGCTGCTTCTGCGCGCGTTGCGTGCATGATCGTCGCATCTGCCTGCATGCTCGCCTTTGCGCCTGCGCCCCTGTGCCAGTTTGCTCCCAGCCCCATGATGGGTGGGCATGGCGCTAAGTTGGCCTTGGGTTGTTTTTGTGCGTCCGTCGGCATCGTTTCAACCTTCTTCAGTCGGATAATCCAATTGCGTGGTTTAAATGGAGATTCGTGTGGATAACCCTTTGGTCTGGTACAACATCTACATTTTGCTTACTCTGATCCTGTTTACACCATAAAACATGTCAGATTCGTAGAGGTTCACACGAGTCCGCATTCAATTCAATTCCGTGCTTGACCTCCAAGCAGATTGCGAAACCTTCAATCCACCTGCGTATTTTGGAAATGTGGTACCCAACGGGACAATGAATTATATAGCAAAGCGTGTTTTAGAATTGTCCCTTTGCGTACCACTTTTACAATTTCACAATTCACCCCGTGGGTCAAGCAGACGTCTGCTTGAGACTACACGTGTTCCCCATGCGCCTCGAAGCGCGCGTGTAAGCAGGTCAGATCCTACACGTGTTTCCGCGAGTCATCAGCTGAATTCCACTGCCCCACTCCGTGGGTCCCGCGATTCCCCTTTCATAATCCCGAAATAGTTGTCAAGCAGACTTCTGCTTGAGGTTTGTTTCTGTAGAGAGAGGAGAACGTTACACACACAGCAAAACAATGCTGCTACTGTAGAGAGAGAG
The DNA here is from genome assembly GCA_022414725.1 of Microglena sp. YARC. Classification (NCBI taxonomy): domain Eukaryota; kingdom Viridiplantae; phylum Chlorophyta; class Chlorophyceae; order Chlamydomonadales; family Chlamydomonadaceae; genus Microglena; species Microglena sp. YARC. The sequence continues at coordinate 7,333 of JAJSRW010001146.1, forward strand.
AGGGAACGTTACATCCATCTGGGGGAGAGGGGGAACGTTACATACTCAGCAAAACAATGCCGAGACCTGTATGGATCAAAGTTGTTTACACTCGTTTTTATTAAAACAATTGTTTAGTTGCTAATCTGTCATCGGGGTTGTAGCTCAGTGGTAGAGCGTGAGGTTAAGACAATTTTCTTCATTCCTTGATCATGTCGCCCACTGATGGGTTCGAATCTCGGTACCTCCAGTGTTTTGCCAAAGTTCCACCTTCAGTTAATCAAGTTACCTGAGTTAATTAAGTTAACTAAGTTAGTCAATTTCCTGGCTGCGGATATCTTGACTGAAGACGCGTCCACCGCGATCCACAGCTGTCACGATCATACGACGAATTGTCACAGATCCAAGTGTTGTTCCGTCTTTCATGTCAATGTTGATGAGATGCGGTAGCCAGGACGAAAGTCTACTCGCGCACATAGTGGCCTGCTGTATGGCTTTCAACACCTTGGCATTTCCAGTTTTGGCAGGGGCTTTGCGGATTTTCGTCTCCACCACGAAAAGTGTGTTGATAGCATGTGAGAATACAAGGGCGTCCCCGATGGCGCGCTTGAAGCAGCCGTCATCGAAGACGTACTCCACAGCGACGAGGAACAAACGTGACGATGGGGATGTGTGGTGTTTTTGTTTAATTAGGTGGCGCAATGCGTTATACTCCAAGACGCGTGGATCGCCGGAAGTAGCCGATGACGTCCGCAGTGCATTGAGACGGCTGACATTCCGGCAGTGGAGGCGATCAAGAAACTTGGATGTGTCGAGACTGTCCATGTCCAGCGCCCTTCCTAGTTGGCGGACTGGCTTTGAAATGGGCTGACAAGGTTGTGTCGGCATCGCGTCGATGAAGACTCTTTTCTTCGCGCATACGTGGATGTGGCAATGGTTCTTATGACTCCAATCTCAAAAGAAGGCTTTACATAGCCGTCTATGTGGCGTGTGGAAAGAGAGAGAGAGAGAGAGAGAGAGAGAGAGAGAGAGAGAGAGAGAGAGAGAGAGAGAGAGAGAGAGAGAGAGAGAGAGAGAGAGAGAGAGAGAGAGAGAGAAGAGAGAGAGAGAGAGAGGGAGAGATATTCGCGTGTGTATGGCTGTAATCTGTATGGATTTTGCGTTATTTGTAGATGGAAGAAAGGAAAGGAGGAGGGTGGTGTGCGAATGACGCGCTAGGGAAGAGGATGATGAGGAGAAGTAAAGAAAAATATGCAGGCTCGGGGCGAGGAGGTCCTTTTATGATGCCCGGCGATCGTACCTCCAGCAATACACAAGGATTGGATTGGGTATGCCTGGGGGGGGGGGCTGGGCACTACTACGCAAAGCGCCGGTCCCTTTAATCTGAGTGAGTGATTGAGTGATGGACGATGAAGAGGAGTCGTCGACATGTGTTCCGCCGTTTGCGTGTGTCCTCCGATACATTCGACAGTGTTCCGCCGTTTGCGTGTGTCCTCCGATACATTAGACAGTGTTCCGCCGTTTGCGTGTGTACTCCGATACATTAGACAGATCCGACACGTGTTTCCGCGAGTCCGCATCTGAATTCCCCTGCCCCACTCCGTGGGTCCCGCGATTCCTCTTTCATGATCCCGAAATAGTTTGTTAAGCAGACGTCTGCTTGAGACGACACGTGTCCCCATGCGCCCATGAAAGAGGAATCGCGGAATCGAGGAATGACTCCTGAATGTTGGGAAGGGGATTCCGTATTGTTTGCAAAGATCCTCATTGAGACGCCTGTCATGATCGTTCAGGGAATTCCATTGCTCGGCAGTCATGCTTGACAGTTCGTACCTCAGTTGCTTCTCAAGTGCTTCTGCGCGCTCAGTCTCAATCTTCAGTCGAGCAACATATGCCTTATTTCGAGCGCGCTCAGTCTCAAGCTCAATCTCCAGACTATTCACTCGAGAAGCATCTGCCTTCTTTAGAGAGTGCTCAGTCTCAAGCTCAAGCTCAATCTTCAGTCGAGCAGCATCTGCCTTATTTCGAGCGCGCTCAGTCTCATGCTCAATCTTCAGTCGAGCAGCATCTGCCTTATTTCGAGCGCACTCAGTCTCAAGCTCAATCTTCAGTCGAGCAGCATCTGCCTTATTTCGAGCGCACTCAGTCTCAAGCTCAATCTTCAGTCGAGCTATGTAAATAAAAGCGAAGGTAGCGATGCAGATAGGTAGTAGTAGAGAAAAACACTTGTCAATCATATTGATTGATTGTTTATAAAGTATAGCTTTCCACTTGTTGTCCAGAATAAGCGCAAGATAGCGTTTCAACTTCCAATTACGTAACATTACATTACATTGATTGCCGGAGCGGGGGTACAATATGTAGAGTTGACAGGTGATGGGTACCTGGAACACTCCCTACATAAACTTGTGATCTAATAACTATCTATATGGTTTACGGTAATATCAGCTGCTGAACCTCATAGCAATTAAGAGGGCACTCATTACGAGTTGAGTGACGGGTTGAGCAACCCATCACAGCAAGGGGGATAAAAAAACACCAGTCATCTCAAAAGAAACCGTGTGGTCTCAAACAGGCTTAAGACGGGCACCGAGGACTACTTACTTTGGCCTTGCTACGGCCAGTAAGACCTTGCCCCCTAACCTGCTCCCGGTCATGGCGTAGAAAACGAATGACCAACCCCTTGTGAGAATTAGGTGCGCTCCTCCCAAACGGTGCGCATCATCATGCGAGTCGAGGAGTGTGTACCTTGCAGCACCGGGTGTGTGTGACAAAATGTTGACTGCCTCCTTCAGCATCTCAAAGACCGACGCTGTATAAATTGATCCGTTGGGTAAATGTAGGCAATGCAACCATACTGCGTTGCACTCCCACATATCGTCATCGAATGTAACATGGTCCACGTACTTGAAGCGAAGTCTTGGCTCGATACTAGAGATGTTGCACCAAAGCCTATCGGCTCCCGGCCTCAACCAACCTCGTAGACGCGGCATTTGCTTGCGCTCACCACGGAATTCGATCATAAGGCGGCCCTGACAGGGTGCTACATGATACACCACAGTGTGCCATGTCCTGTGGTGTATCAGTCATTTCCATGACAGCGACGGTATTGTTGTTGTTGATGTTGATGTTGATGTTGACATATGGTCATGTATTTATGTCATGATCTCCAGCATTGTTGATATATTATGTCATGTATTTATGTAATCTGTACGGATTTTGCGTTGCTTACACTCGTTTTTTGAGGCGCACACGAAACCCTTGTCGTCGACTAAAGCCGCATGATGAGATGGGGTAGTGTAGCTGGGCCCTATTCAAGCGCATCCGCCACAGTCAAGCATTGTTCTGCGCACCTCTTGCGTTCCTCTCGAGCAGCATCCCTATCCCTCAAGGCGTAATCCAAGGCGACATCCTTCTACTTCAATGCTTTCAAGGCGGCATCCTTCTCTTTCAAGGCCTTCAAGGCGGCATCCTTCTCTTTCAAGGCCTTCAAGACGGCATCCAAGGCGACATCTTTCTCCTTCAAGGCCTTCAAGGCGGCATCCTATGTCTGTTCCTTAGTCAATGCGATTTTTGACTCACACATTTTTGTGTGCACATTGTATGTCTGGCAGATGGAGCAAGCTGAGGCAAAGCTGAATGTTTGTCAACCACTTCTACGGACAATGGGTTTGAATCTTTCGCCTGTGAGCACGGTTCCGTGCCACCCACTGAAGTTGGCAAAGCTCGCACAGGCTGGCGACCACATCGCGGTACGCACGGTCATTGAACGGCCATATGTTTTGTGGAGCATGGCGCCTGCTTGAAACCTTGCGGGTTTCTTTTGTAGACGCTCCCTAAGACCTTGTATTTCATGATAAAGTGTGCTTAAGGAAATGTGGTGCATGATTTTATCACCAAAAGAATAAGAAAGGATCTTAACATCATCATAATAATGCAAACATAGAATGGGTGATGCAAATCATCCTTTACCTGTTCTACAAAATAGTGCATGGACCCCCCAATGACAGTAACCACATCGTCAATAATGTGCTCCATTATGTAAACAAATGCACAAGTAAGGTATCAATCATTGTATTTCCAGAGTGTGGCAGCGGATATCATGAGTGGAATGTGTTAATAGCCCTCATTCAAACCGGTTATAACATCAATACAGTGATTTTCATGGATAGCCAGATCGAGCCCCATTCGGTGGACGAGTGGCTTAGGTTGTCTCAAGTGCACCATGTCGCGACAAAAGTTGTTGACTCGTACGTAGCGCTAGAGCATTGGACGAAGCAGCAAACCTCCCCAAACAAAGTGTTTGTAATTTACATCAATGGTGGGCTGAAGTTCGGTGAGTCGTATTGTGCCAAACATGGATCCTCTGCATGTCTCACTGCGGCGGCACAATTCTGGAAGTGGTGTGACCAGAACGCAGCTAACCAACTCACAATTAATTTCATTGGACGAGACATGCGACACCCTGCCAATTGCAAGTCATGGACTGAATTGGCTAACACGTTCACTAAACTGTGATATACAGTTTGATCTGGTGGTTGATCCTATCCGGTATGATAGGAACACCCGGAAACCTACAGTCGGCGGAACAGTAAAATGAAATGAAATGAAATGAGTAAAATGAAATGAAATGAGTAGTGATTATTTAATTCTGCGATTTGTATCGACTTTTTAGGGGGAAACTAACCTTTTGTTTTCAAAATAGGAGGCCTGAGCATCTTCCTCATCCGGTGATACCAGAAGGCAAAGTAGTACCATTCCCTATTAATCCAATTATCATGTACAACTCCATGACGCAATGGATCAACCCCATGCCTGCCTTCCAATCCCTCCCTGCACCAGAGCGGCATGGCCACTTGGTTGAATGACGATATTGCACCAAGTCGATATCGTGATCACAGCATTGCGCTCCTCTATGTTGAAGTCTGTCATGCAATGCGTGTGAAGGACTTGCAGGGCAGTCTGAAGCACCGATTTCTCCGTTGAGTTGATGACCCACCTGGGTGCAATCACAATCACAATCACAAGCGTTGTGTGTTATACTAATGATGTTGTCTAGGTTGTTCAAATGGCTATAGAGACAACAAAGCAAATCATACCTGTTGTTGTTTCGCAGCAGGGCTACGGCAGCTTCAACAGCCGCATGCGCCACCCGCACTGCCTCATCAGCTCGCTCAGCAGTTTGGACAAGTGCAGCCAATGCAGCATTCTTGTGTGGCCCTCCGTCAGCGATGATGCTGCCTAGCTGAGCTGGTGATGTATTAGTGAAGTCCATGCTTATTATCTGTGTGCATGAAAAAATGAAAGCAGTTCTGACAAGCAAGATACTGTGTACACGACGATCCGTTTGCTGCTCCAGAGTGCGTCTACGTCTATGAGCTTTGCCTTGACTGCGTCGGCTGTCTTGGACGTGTGCAGCAGGCAGAGTCTGGCCGCGTCCTTCGGGTCGTCGAATGTGTCAAGTGCGGCCTTGTGCACCTGCATCGCTCGCTCTTGGCTGAGCGAGACGACGACAACGTTCCTGCCTGCGGTGATGTCGTCTCTGATCTGCGCGCTCCATGTCACCTCGTCCTTTGATATGGCGAATGTGCGCGCGTTCTCTGTGCTCCGGTAGTCGTTGACGACGAGCAGGTTGCGCAAGCCGGCCTGCTTGAGGAATTCTTTCGTGACGCTGCCCCATGTCGCGTCCATTGTGACGACGCCGGTTGTTGTCGCGTTGAGCGTGTCCGCCAGCCCCTGTATCTCAGCCAATGGGTTGACGACGGTTGGTGACATGAAGTGTCTCAGCAGCGACTCCACCTCGTCGAGCACAACTATGTCAAAGCCCGATGTGAGGTATCGCATGCACGTGTGCTCTGCGAGCCTGTGTAGCGACTCTATCTGGCAGATGACGCGCGGTGTCTTGTCCCTTCGCCTGAGGTCCTGTGGGGTGACGTCGGCGTCTAGGTATGATACAAATCCCTTGCGCGCCAGTTTTCTCTTGTGCTCTAGCGCGAGCGACTGGCGGTATGTGACGACGAGCACGGTCTTGTCCTCGCCCACGCGTTCTAGGAGTGCGTCTAGCATGGTGGACTTTCCTGACCCCATCGGGCTGCGCACTGAGAGCGTGTTGACGTCCTTGCGCTCCGTGTCTAACCACACGTCGACCGCCTGCTGCATCTCTAGGCATGCGTCGATGTCTATGTACCTACTGTTGACGTGCACGGCTCCCGCGTCCCACGCGTTGCCTGCGGGTTCCGCGAGTCTTCCGATGCACGCGGGCGCGTGGTTGTCGCAGGTGGCGGAGAAGCACTTTACGAGGCAGTTTCCTGCTGTGTCTACGAAGCATCGCATGTTCTGCTCTCCGTTGTTTATGTTTCCTGTGTAGCACGGTTCACTCCTGTCACTGTAGTTGAACCTGACGCCTACGGCTCGATCGAATGCGTCCTCTGCGGGTCGTCTGTCGTGGAATGCTGACGGGTGCATGTCTCGTCTGAGTGGGTCATCCTTGTGGTGCTGCTTGAGCGGGACGAGGACCGAGTCCGCGTCCTTGTTGAACTTGCACGACCCTAGCATGCGCATCTCCCTGTCCCTTGTGTACACGCCTATGTCTACGAGCTTCCCGACTCCGTTTGGGTCTAGCTGCTGCAGTCTCATGGCGAGGTGTGCTGCGATTGTGGTGTCTGACTGGTGGTTGCTGCTGTACACGTGGAGCGGCGTTCCTTCTCTCTTCGTGTCGATGATGAGGTGCAGGCTGAGCTTCTTGGCGTTTGGGCTGACGAGCCATATGAGGTCGTTGTCGACGTCGATCTGGATTCCGTAGTCGTTGCTGAAGATCATCTTGATTGCGTCCTCCGTGTGTGCGACCAGCGCGGCGACGTCTGGGAAGGGCACCTGGTCGTTCGGAAGTGGTGGACCGTCGATGTCAAGGTACGGCTTGCATGGCTTTCCGAACGGTATGATCTCGAACGCGTGTCTCGCGTGTCCCTTGAGTCTTTGCAGCGCCTCGTTTGCGTCTGTCCATTCCTTGTAGCATCCGAACTGTCTCCATCCACTGAACGGGTCCTGCAGCTGCTTCTGCGCGCGTGCGTGCATGATCGTCGCATCTGCCTGCATGCTCGCCTTTGCGCCTGCGCCCCTGTGCCAGTTTGCTCCCAGCCCCATGATGGGTGGGCATGGCGCTAAGTTGGCCTTGGGTTGTTTTTTGTGCGTCCGTCGGCATCGTTTCAACCTTCTTCAGTCGGATAATCCAATTGCGTGGTTTAAATGGAGATTCGTGTGGATAACCCTTTGGTCTGGTACAACATCTACATTTTGCTTACTCTGATCCTGTTTACACCATAAAACATGTCAGATTCGTAGAGGTTCACACGAGTCCGCATTCAATTCAATTCCGTGCTTGACCTCCAAGCAGATTGCGAAACCTTCAATCCACCTGCGTATTTTGGAAATGTGGTACCCAACGGGACAATGAATTATATAGCAAAGCGTGTTTTAGAATTGTCCCTTTGGGTACCACTTTTACAATTTCACAATTCACCCCGTGGGTCAAGCAGACGTCTGCTTGAGACTACACGTGTTCCCCATGCGCCCTCGAAGCGCGCGTGTAAGCAGGTCAGATCCTACACGTGTTTCCGCGAGTCATCAGCTGAATTCCACTGCCCCACTCCGTGGGTCCCGCGATTCCCCTTTCATAATCCCGAAATAGTTGTCAAGCAGACTTCTGCTTGAGGTTTGTTTCTGTAGAGAGAGGAGAACGTTACACACACAGCAAAACAATGCTGCTACTGTAGAGAGAGAGAGGGAACGTTACATCCATCTGGGGGAGAGGGGGAACGTTACATACTCAGCAAAACAATGCCGAGACCTGTATGGATCAAAGTTGTTTACACTCGTTTATATTAAAACAATTGTTTAGTTGCTAATCTGTCATCGGGGTTGTAGCTCAGTGGTAGAGCGTGAGGTTAAGACAATTTTCTTCATTCCTTGATCATGTCGCCCACTGATGGGTTCGAATCTCGGTACCTCCAGTGTTTTGCCAAAGTTCCACCTTCAGTTAATCAAGTTACCTGAGTTAATTAAGTTAACTAAGTTAGTCAATTTCCTGGCTGCGGATATCTTGACTGAAGACGCGTCCACCGCGATCCACAGCTGTCACGATCATACGACGAATTGTCACAGATCCAAGTGTTGTTCCGTCTTTCATGTCAATGTTGATGAGATGCGGTAGCCAGGACGAAAGTCTACTCGCGCACATAGTGGCTAGCTGTATGGCTTTCAACACCTTGGCATTTCCAGTTTTGGCAGGGGCTTTGAGGATTTTCGTCTCCACCACGAAAAGTGTGTTGATAGCATGTGAGAATACAAGGGCGTCCCCGATGGCGCGCTTGAAGCAGCCGTCATCGAAGACGTACTCCACAGCGACGAGGAACAAACGTGACGATGGGGATGTGTGGTGTTTTTGTTTAATTAGGTGGCGCAATGCGTTATACTCCAAGACGCGTGGATCGCCGGAAGTAGCCGATGACGTCCGCAGTGCATTGAGACGGCTGACATTCCGGCAGTGGAGGCGATCAAGAAACTTGGATGTGTCGAGACTGTCCATGTCCAGCGCCCTTCCTAGTTGGCGGACTGGCTTTGAAATGGGCTGACAAGGTTGTGTCGGCATCGCGTCGATGAAGACTCTTTTCTTCGCGCATACGTGGATGTGGCAATGGTTCTTGTGACTCCAATCTCAAAAGAAGGCTTTACATAGCCGTCTATGTGGCGTGTGGAAAGAGAGAGAGAGAGAGAGAGAGAGAGAGAGAGAGAGAGAGAGAGAGAGAGAGAGGAGAGAGAGAGAGAGAGAGAGAGAGAGAGAGAGAGAGAGAGAGAGAGAGAGAAAGAGAGAGAGAGAGAGGGAGAGATATTCGCGTGTGTATGGCTGTAATCTGTATGGATTTTGCGTTATTTGTAGATGGAAGAAAGGAAAGGAGGAGGGTGGTGTGCGAATGACGCGCTAGGGAAGAGGATGATGAGGAGAAGTAAAGAAAAATATGCAGGCTCGGGGCGAGGAGGTCCTTTTATGATGCCCGGCGATCGTACCTCCAGCAATACACAAGGATTGGATTGGGTATGCCTGGGGGGGGGCTGGGCACTACTACGCAAAGCGCCGGTCCCTTTAATCTGAGTGAGTGATTGAGTGATGGACGATGAAGAGGAGTCGTCGACATGTGTTCCGCCGTTTGCGTGTGTCCTCCGATACATTCGACAGTGTTCCGCCGTTTGCGTGTGTCCTCCGATACATTAGACAGTGTTCCGCCGTTTGCGTGTGTACTCCGATACATTAGACAGATCCGACACGTGTTTCCGCGAGTCCGCATCTGAATTCCCCTGCCCCACTCCGTGGGTCCCGCGATTCCTCTTTCATGATCCCGAAATAGTTTGTTAAGCAGACGTCTGCTTGAGACGACACGTGTCCCCATGCGCCCATGAAAGAGGAATCGCGGAATCGAGGAATGACTCCTGAATGTTGGGGAAGGGGATTCCGTATTGTTTGCAAAGATCCTCATTGAGACGCCTGTCATGATCGTTCAGGGAATTCCATTGCTCGGCAGTCATGCTTGACAGTTCGTACCTCAGTTGCTTCTCAAGTGCTTCTGCGCGCTCAGTCTCAATCTTCAGTCGAGCAACATATGCCTTATTTCGAGCGCGCTCAGTCTCAAGCTCAATCTCCAGACTATTCACTCGAGAAGCATCTGCCTTCTTTAGAGAGTGCTCAGTCTCAAGCTCAAGCTCAATCTTCAGTCGAGCAGCATCTGCCTTATTTCGAGCGCGCTCAGTCTCATGCTCAATCTTCAGTCGAGCAGCATCTGCCTTATTTCGAGCGCACTCAGTCTCAAGCTCAATCTTCAGTCGAGCAGCATCTGCCTTATTTCGAGCGCACTCAGTCTCAAGCTCAATCTTCAGTCGAGCTATGTAAATAAAAGCGAAGGTAGCGATGCAGATAGGTAGTAGTAGAGAAAAACACTTGTCAATCATATTGATTGATTGTTTATAAAGTATAGCTTTCCACTTGTTGTCCAGAATAAGCGCAAGATAGCGTTTCAACTTCCAATTACGTAACATTACATTACATTGATTGCCGGAGCGGGGGTACAATATGTAGAGTTGACAGGTGATGGGTACCTGGAACACTCCCTACATAAACTTGTGATCTAATAACTATCTATATGGTTTACGGTAATATCAGCTGCTGAACCTCATAGCAATTAAGAGGGCACTCATTACGAGTTGAGTGACGGGTTGAGCAACCCATCACAGCAAGGGGGATAAAAAAACACCAGTCATCTCAAAAGAAACCGTGTGGTCTCAAACAGGCTTAAGACGGGCACCGAGGACTACTTACTTTGGCCTTGCTACGGCCAGTAAGACCTTGCCCCCTAACCTGCTCCCGGTCATGGCGTAGAAAACGAATGACCAACCCCTTGTGAGAATTAGGTGCGCTCCTCCCAAACGGTGCGCATCATCATGCGAGTCGAGGAGTGTGTACCTTGCAGCACCGGGTGTGTGTGACAAAATGTTGACTGCCTCCTTCAGCATCTCAAAGACCGACGCTGTATAAATTGATCCGTTGGGTAAATGTAGGCAATGCAACCATACTGCGTTGCACTCCCACATATCGTCATCGAATGTAACATGGTCCACGTACTTGAAGCGAAGTCTTGGCTCGATACTAGAGATGTTGCACCAAAGCCTATCGGCTCCCGGCCTCAACCAACCTCGTAGACGCGGCATTTGCTTGCGCTCACCACGGAATTCGATCATAAGGCGGCCCTGACAGGGTGCTACATGATACACCACAGTGTGCCATGTCCTGTGGTGTATCAGTCATTTCCATGACAGCGACGGTATTGTTGTTGTTGATGTTGATGTTGATGTTGACATATGGTCATGTATTTATGTCATGATCTCCAGCATTGTTGATATATTATGTCATGTATTTATGTAATCTGTACGGATTTTTGCGTTGCTTACACTCGTTTTTTGAGGCGCACACGAAACCCTTGTCGTCGACTAAAGCCGCATGATGAGATGGGGTAGTGTAGCTGGGCCCTATTCAAGCGCATCCGCCACAGTCAAGCATTGTTCTGCGCACCTCTTGCGTTCCTCTCGAGCAGCATCCCTATCCCTCAAGGCGTAATCCAAGGCGACATCCTTCTACTTCAATGCTTTCAAGGCGGCATCCTTCTCTTTCAAGGCCTTCAAGGCGGCATCCTTCTCTTTCAAGGCCTTCAAGACGGCATCCAAGGCGACATCTTTCTCCTTCAAGGCCTTCAAGGCGGCATCCTATGTCTGTTCCTTAGTCAATGCGATTTTTGACTCACACATTTTTGTGTGCACATTGTATGTCTGGCAGATGGAGCAAGCTGAGGCAAAGCTGAATGTTTGTCAACCACTTCTACGGACAATGGGTTTGAATCTTTCGCCTGTGAGCACGGTTCCGTGCCACCCACTGAAGTTGGCAAAGCTCGCACAGGCTGGCGACCACATCGCGGTACGCACGGTCATTGAACGGCCATATGTTTTGTGGAGCATGGCGCCTGCTTGAAACCTTGCGGTTTCTTTTGTAGACGCTCCCTAAGACCTTGTATTTCATGATAAAGTGTGCTTAAGGAAATGTGGTGCATGATTTTATCACCAAAAGAATAAGAAAGGATCTTAACATCATCATAATAATGCAAACATAGAATGGGTGATGCAAATCATCCTTTACCTGTTCTACAAAATAGCGCATGGACCCCCAATGACAGTAACCACATCGTCAATAATGTGCTCCATTATGTAAACAAATGCACAAGTAAGGTATCAATCATTGTATTTCCAGAGTGTGGCAGCGGATATCATGAGTGGAATGTGTTAATAGCCCTCATTCAAACCGGTTATAACATCAATACAGTGATTTTCATGGATAGCCAGATCGAGCCCCATTCGGTGGACGAGTGGCTTAGGTTGTCTCAAGTGCACCATGTCGCGACAAAAGTTGTTGACTCGTACGTAGCGCTAGAGCATTGGACGAAGCAGCAAACCTCCCCAAACAAAGTGTTTGTAATTTACATCAATGGTGGGCTGAAGTTCGGTGAGTCGTATTGTGCCAAACATGGATCCTCTGCATGTCTCACTGCGGCGGCACAATTCTGGAAGTGGTGTGACCAGAACGCAGCTAACCAACTCACAATTAATTTCATTGGACGAGACATGCGACACCCTGCCAATTGCAAGTCATGGACTGAATTGGCTAACACGTTCACTAAACTGTGATATACAGTTTGATCTGGTGGTTGATCCTATCCGGTATGATAGGAACACCCGGAAACCTACAGTCGGCGGAACAGTAAAATGAAATGAAATGAAATGAGTAAAATGAAATGAAATGAGTAGTGATTATTTAATTCTGCGATTTGTATCGACTTTTTAGGGGGAAACTAACCTTTTGTTTTCAAAATAGGAGGCCTGAGCATCTTCCTCATCCGGTGATACCAGAAGGCAAAGTAGTACCATTCCCTATTAATCCAATTATCATGTACAACTCCATGACGCAATGGATCAACCCCATGCCTGCCTTCCAATCCCTCCCTGCACCAGAGCGGCATGGCCACTTGGTTGAATGACGATATTGCACCAAGTCGATATCGTGATCACAGCATTGCGCTCCTCTATGTTGAAGTCTGTCATGCAATGCGTGTGAAGGACTTGCAGGGCAGTCTGAAGCACCGATTTCTCCGTTGAGTTGATGACCCACCTGCCAGGTGGGTGCAATCACAATCACCCAGTGGGTGCAATCACAATCACAATCACAAGCGTTGTGTGTTATACTAATGATGTTGTCTAGGTTGTTCAAATGGCTATAGAGACAACAAAGCAAATCATACCTGTTGTTGTTTCGCAGCAGGGCTACGGCAGCTTCAACAGCCGCATGCGCCACCCGCACTGCCTCATCAGCTCGCTCAGCAGTTTGGACAAGTGCAGCCAATGCAGCATTCTTGTGTGGCCCTCCGTCAGCGATGATGCTGCCTAGCTGAGCTGGTGATGTATTAGTGAAGTCCATGCTTATTATCTGTGTGCATGAAAAAATGAAAGCAGTTCTGACAAACAAGATACTGTGTACACAATTATAGGCTTTAAGTAATACCGCGATCTCTACATCCACTAGGGTTGTCAAGCAGAAGCCTGCTTGATACACACGGCTTCTTTTGAGTACCGGACCACAGTGAATGCGGTTGCGTAAGACTCAATGCGGCTTTTAATCGACGACAAGTGTTTCGTGTGCGCTTCGAAAAAACGAGTGTAAACCACGCAAAATCCATACAGATTACAGCCATACAAACTCGAATCTCTCTCTGTCGAACTGCGACTCATTCAATGCGCGCTAACAAACCAGAATTCGCCCCCGTACAGACAGTTTTAGGATACATCCGAATTAGATTTGTGTTAGATGTACATCGGATTTGTGTTAGATACGCGTCGGTATCACACCGTGCGCGACACCCGATGCGGTGAGATGACATTTTAGAAATTCAGTCCAAAAAGTGTCGTGCGGTTTTGAGATCTAACATCGAGTACGAAGTACAGCCGAAAGTTGGAACCGCCTGGCGAAGGTTGAGTGCGAGCGGACTAATTAAGGGCGCCTGGAGGCGCGTCCCGAATGAAATGATTCGGATCCTTAATTCAATGTATTTTAATTGATTTACTTGAATTGTAGTTAATGTTGTGTTATTTTAATTCGATTTATTCCTTTCCATTTAATTTAATTAACGTGATTTGAATGCACGTAATTGATTTGAAATGTATCAATTCGAACTGGATTAAATTCGAAGGGCATCTGGAGGCTTTAGATTCACTTAATCCCAATGAATCGATTGATGATTTAGCATTATTAACTATTAAGTGACGAAAAGAGAGTTTTTGAAGAGTTGTTGATTTTTAAGCAGTATTGAACGTTTATGTAATGTAATGAAATGCATGTATGAAGATTTTTTTTTAAGGATTTGATGCAAGAAAAATGAGGCCAATCAGGTGTCTAGTTGATTTTATGGAATTTGTACAAGGTATTGCATGTTTCGGCCCAGCCCAGACGCGAACGGTATGTCCTGTCCTCCTGAACGGGTTTTTGGCCAGCGGCAGGTGGCGTGGCTTGCCCCTGCTCCCGCCACTGCCCCCGCCCACACCCGGTGGCCACCGCCCCTGCCCCACGCACTGCCCTGAGGTGGGGTCCGTTGGCTAATTATAGCATGTGCCCTAGGGAAATGTTTCGTCCATTGTGATCCTTACATGTTTCGCCTCCAATTTTTGACGACAATTCTGCTCCCAAACCTATGTATGCGCACATGTCTAAGTGGTTCACATTTGAAATGTTAGCTCAAAACACCCTGAAATCAAATTATTAACCATTCATTTTAGCTATTTGGCCCAACTTGAGCTCCTCTTCGTGGATTGCGATGCTCATATGTGCTCTGCGTATGACTATGCGCCTGGTACCATACTTTGATGGTACCCATGGTATCCTACCGATGAATAACTATACACAATTAGCTTTGGCCACAGCAGCGCGGGGGGGGGGGGGGGGGGGGGGGGGGGGGGGGGGGGGGGGGGGGGGGGGGGCAAGGAAACATATTTTGTACCGCATCAATCAAATCCGATCCATCTTGGCATCATCATACTCCCGTTTCCGGAACGCTGGCCACGGGGCTGGCTATCAGAGGCAGGGGCGAGCAGCGAGGAGGTGTCCTCCCAAACCCTGACCTGCCTGCTGACCAGAGGCCCTCCCATCTGCTGGCCACCTCGGTGGCGGTCATACAAGAGTGATAACCGGTGATGACCAAATTCTGACTGGGCGTCCACTCTCTGCACTGATGAGTTGTTGTGGAGGCCTAGCTGCTCGCCAGTCATATGTTTACTCTCATGCCAGCGCCACCCGATTACCCCATGTGAATTAGCTCCATCCTGCCAGCGCCATTGAGCTTCGTCCGCAACTGACAGAATGTCGTTGCTCTCTTCGGCCTGCAGGCAGATATTCTGCGCTCTTGTAGTTATCCTCGGCCTCGGGTGCACATATGCTCAGAGACCAGACATGTTTAAGAGTATGGAGGTCGTGGACGCGGACTACTCAATATACAACACTTCAATAGCTCCAGGTGCGCCATCGCGGTGCCCTGCGCCATTCTCCGTTTCGAAAAGCTTTGCAGCCAAGCTTCAGCTACAATGCACAAGAGCACATTAGCCTGAACAGCAATTGCCACTCAGTGTGGGTGCCTTTGCTTCTACTGTCGAATGCCACTCGTTCTTCCTCCGCGCCCCAGCTCTGCTCGATTGCCCAGACGCGATATTGCATGTCCGTATGTATTTCTGAAATTGCTGCAGCAGATGTAAGATGTGCACTTCTCTCCTGAGGCAAGAACTCTCGAGGTTCAGAGCGGGACCTCTTGCTCAGGAACTCAGAATGTCTCGATCATGCCAGCATTCAAGCTATAAGAGGCTCCATATATTTTGCTGTGCGAATGTAGTACACTTCCTTCCCTCCCTCAAACGTACTGACCAAACGAGTACCTTCAATCGTACAAGCTTCTTTGTGGTCGCATTATCATGCCCCCTAGAAGCTGCTATGCAACCTAAAAGCTGCTATGCAAAGCAAGGAATGACTGATACACAAACACATACACGCACGCCTACACCTAGCCACACCCACACGCACCCACATGCACCCCCTCCCACCCACCCACCCACCCAGCCACACCCAGCCACACACCCACGCACACACATTCCCCCCCCCCCCCCCCACCCACCCCCACCCACACCCACACCCCACACCCACCCACCACACACACACACACACACGCCTACACACACATAAACACACACACACACAACACCCACTCACACACTCAGACACCCACACACATACCCCCCACCCACCCACCCACTCACCAACCCACCCACCCACAAAACACACCCGCAAACACACATTTCACCGGCTTAGTCTCCAGTAAGTGCATGGTTCCTATAAAAGAGAACATGGAACACTGTTTCCTTTTTTGAGCTAAGGGAAGTCCCCTGTGGCTTCAGCCTGTTGGGCTTTCCTTGGAATGAAACGTACATGCATCCCCCCCCCCCCCTCCCCCCTCCCCCCCCCCCCCCCCCCAACACACACACTCAAACATACCCCCCACCCCCCCACCCCCCCGCACCGACACACACAACATTCCACAGGCTGGGACTCAGAGGGTCTCCAGTAAGCGCATGGTAGCTATGAAATAGAAGATGGAACACTGTTTCCTTTTTGAGCAAAGGAAAGTCCCCTCTGGCCTCAGCCTATTTGGCTTTCCATGAAATGAAACGTACATGCCCCCCCCCCCACACCCCCCCCCACCCCCCCCACACACACATACACACACCCACACACCCACACACCCACACATACACACACACACAAACACACATTACACAGGCTGAGTCTCCAGTAAGGGCATGGTAGCTATTAAATAGAACATGGAACACTGTTTCCTTTTTGAGCAAAGGGAAGTTCCCTCTAGCTTCAGACTATTTGGCTTTCCTTGGACTGAAACGTAAATGCATCCCCCCCAACCCCACACACAACCTCCCCCCCCCCCCACCCGCACCCCCACCCCACCCCACCCCACACACACACAAACACAAACACACATTACACAGGCTGAGTCTCCAGTAAGCGCATGGTAGCTATTAAAGAGAACATGGTTTCCTTTTTGAGCTAAGGGAAGTCTCCTGTGGCTTCAGCCTATTTGGCTTTCCTTGGACTGAAATGTACATGCATCCCCTTACCTCCCCCCCAACCCCACACTCCCCCCCCACCCCACCCCCATATACACACCCCTCCCCCCCCCCCCCCCCCCTCCCCCCCACACACCCTTCAGCTCAGGCCTGGTTGGTACAATAGTACCAGCCTTGCCTGACATGTCGGGGGGTTGAACCCGTTGCTAGGTTCACGGCTGAGAACTTTCCTCTGTGCTGTCGCGTGGAAGTCCAAGCTCAGGCGCAGTAGCGGTCTACGGAAGCAAAACCCACAGTAACCTTCCCCAGTGAAAGCGAACAGGAAGCCTCCTTCAACCTCACGTCCCATTGCAAGGGGAAACATTTATTTGCTTCCCACCCCCTGCTTAGACAGGCTCTGAATTTTGATTTTTGAATTTTCAGGTGAAGAGTTTGTGTTTCAAGATCATGAGCTGCGCAGCACGTGGCTATTCCCTCCTATAGATGAGCAGCACAGTTTTCAGCCAGCTTTTTTTTGGCTTCAAGGAGAAGACAGCAGGCTGCGTGTTGTCAACTGCACTCTTCAAGTGCCCTGCAACATGCTTGCTGAGTATGTGGAGGCATACCCAGGTATCATGAAGGTGGGCAACCCAAATACAAATACAATTTTATTTTATAATAATAATAATAATATAATAATAATAATAATAATATTATTATTATTATTATAATTATAATCATCATCATCATCATCATCATCATCATCATCATCATCATCATCATCATCATCATCATCATCATCATCAATATCATCATCATCATCATCATCAATATCATCAGCATCATCATCAGCAGCAGCAGCATCTCCAAGTACCTTAAAACATGCTTACAGAGTATGTGGAGGCATACCCAGATGTCATCAAGGTGGTTAATAATCATCATCATCATCATCATCATCATCATAATCATCATCATCATAATCATCATCATCATCATCATCATCATAATAATCATCATCATAATAATAATCTTCAAGGGCCTAACAACATGCCTACAGAGTACGTGAGGCATACCCCAAAATCAAGGGGGGGTAATAATAATGTTAATAATAATAATAATAATAATAATCTCCAAGTGCCCTGCAACAAGCTTGCAGAGTATGCTGAGGCATACCCAGATATCATCGAGCTAGGTCATATTAATGATTATGTGTTGCATTTGTTATATAAGTTAGTATAGTGTTGCTTGTTACTAATGTATGTACTACCACTTAGCCTCTTTCAGTGGTATACATTGGTCTAGTGGTAGACTGAATCACTATAAGAATGAAGAGTAGAGGGGGTTCGACTCCCCCTTCGGTAGCTCTTGGCGTTGCAGGTCGTCGTCAACCGCGACGGTAGCTTGTCCTGTTGAGGTAGGAGACCGCTCCCCACCCGCGTACGACAGGCTCCCTTAACACCACGCCCCACCAGGCGTTATCATTACTATCACTTATGTTGCCCCCACCCAGGTCGAATTGATCCAATCAACGCTTGAGGACCCCCAGGTTGTGCGTGCATCCTTATCAGAGTATCCACCAACATAACTGTGGAGGAATCCATGCGAGCCCTCACCCCGCGCGTCGTGGCGTCTGCGAGGTAGGTTCCCCGCTTAACGGTTGCAGACAATTATATGTGGCAATGGCAAGCCGGTCATGAAAAAATTACACCCTCACCCTCCCTCACCCTCTCTCTTCCCCTCTTAACCCTAAACCCTAAACCCTAAACCCTAAAACCCTAAACCCTAAACCCTGTTAATGGTTGCAGCTAACTGTCTGTGGCAATGGCAAGCCGCTCATGTAAACAAACACGTAATCAACCCCCATAATCCTCCCCCCCCCCCCCCCCCACCCACCCACCCCTCCCTTCCCCTCTAAACGGTTGCAGCTAGCTGTAGGTTGCACTGGCAAGCCGCTCATGTAAACAAACACGTAATCAACCCCCATAATCCTCCCCCCCCCTTCCCCTCTAAACGGTTGCAGCTAGCTGTAGGTTGCACTGGCAAGCCGCTCATGTAAACAAAACACATCACAACCCTCCCTCACCCTCTTTCTACCCTTCTTAACGTTGCAACTAACTGTACGTTGCAATGGTGGGCTGGTCATGAAAGCAAACACGTAATCCCCCCCCCCCCCCACCCACCCACCCACCCCCCCCCCCCCCCCCCTTCCCCTCTAAACGGTTGCAGCTAACTTCCTGTTGCACTGGCAAGCCGGTCATGAAAACAAACACTCCCTCACCCTCCCGCACGCTCCCCTACAGGACGCCACCAACATAACTCTTGATTAGCGTTCATGGCAAGGGACTCCAGACAGTGATCGACACAGTCATGGCTGGGCCTTTCATAGAGCCCGCTATGACAACAAAAAATCCCTCACTCTCACTCACCCTCCCTCACAGAACACCATCAACATAACTCTTGATTAGCGTAAATGGAAAGGGACCCCAGACAGTGATCAACACAGGCATGGCTGGGCTTTTCATAGAGCCCGCCATGAAAACAAGCCCTCCCTGACTCTCCCTCCCCCTCCCCCACAGGACGCCACCAATATAACTCTTGATTAGCAAAAATGGCAAGGGACCCCAGACAGTGCTGGACACAGGCATGGCTGGGCTTTTCATAGAGCCCGCCATGAAAGCAAGCCCTCCCTGACTCTCCCTCCCCCTCCCCCACAGGACGCCACCAATATAACTCTTGATTAGCATAAATGGCAAGGGACCTCAGACAGTGCTGGACACAGGCATGGCTGGGCTTTTCATAGAGCCCGCCATGAAAACAAGCCCTCCCTGACTCTCCCTCCCCCCCCACAGGACGCCACCAATATAACTCTTGATTAGCATAAATGGCAAGGGACCCCAGACAGTGCTGGACACAGGCATGGCTGGGCTTTTCATAGAGCCGGTCATGAAAACAAATACTCCTTCACTCTTCCTCACTCTCATTCACCCTCCCTCACCCTCCCCCACATGACACCACCAACAGAACACTTGATAAGCGTAAATGGCAAGTGCTTTACACAGGAATGGCTGGGCCTTTCATAGAGCCGGCCATGAAAACAAACACCCCCTCACTCTCCCTCACTCTCACTCACCATCCCCCACAGGACGCCACCAGCAGAACTCTTGATTAGCGTAAATGGCAAGGGACTCCAGACAGTGCTGGACACAGGCATGGCCGGGCCTTTCATAGAGCCGCTCACAGACATGGTGGTCCGGGACCTGACTCTTATAAATTTATGCGCCAATAATGTGACCTGCAGACGAGGGTAAGTTGGCCACACGTCGCATGAAGGAGTACCTACGGCCTGGAGGGTGACACTTCAACAAAAAAATTGGAAATTTGAACATCCAAGAATTGCCACAGAATGACCTCTAAGGACGTGCCCAATGGGTATTAGGGAAACCGCCTCGTAAGTATGAGATGGATGGGCTTACATCACACCTAGAGTCCAGTTACCATGCCGGTCGACGACCCTCCGGGTGGGCCCAGATGACCTCGTTGAGGTTCGAACCAGAGACCTGATAAGACCCCGCATCTGCTTTGTCCGGCCCGGGATCGCTCTATGATAGAGCCATCCCGTTCCGAACGGGGATTAAGGGTGACACTTACTATATCTGCCATGGTGACTTTTCCCAGCTGTGGCGTATAGGAGGGTCGCCTTAACACCACGCCCCTCCAGGTGTTTGTTTTTAGTAAGTTTGAAGCTCAAGAGGTACCCAACGTAGCACAAAAAAAAAAAAAACTGCACAGACCCACACCTTCCTAAGCATCCCTTGGCATCCCTGCACAGCCCTAAGTAAGTTTCAATCCAGTAGTTGAAGCTCACATGTAGTGCGGTTCAGAAGCCAGTTGACCTCCACGAAAAAACATATTTGATGCTGACGAAAGCGCGTGCAATTGCGAACGCATCCATCTGTCTAATTTCTCGAGTTTCGGTCCGGTATTTCCGGTAAATTTTCTGGTAAAAATTTCAGTCAGGCCGATCGATGTATCTGAGAATGGGGCTATAATGGCATGTGTCATGGCGATATATTAAGTTACTTTTCAGGTCATTCTGAGCACCTCCTTTAGGGGGTGGGTTGGTGGGGGGTGGGTGGTTGGTTGGGGTGGGTGGGTTGGGTGGTTGGTTTGGTGGTGGGTGGTTGGTTGGTGGTGGGTTGGGTGGGGGGTGCGTGGGGTTGGGTTTGGGTGGGGGTTGGGTGGGTTGGTTGGGGGGTAGGTGGGTGGGTTGGGTGGTGTGGTGGGTGTGGGTTGGTGGTTGTTTGGTGGTCGGTTGGTGGGGTGGTTGAGTGGGTTGGTGGGGGTGTGTGTGGGGGGGGAGACCTCAGGTTTCAAGCTCAAGTTGTAAGTTTTGTACCTTGGTGTTTTTTGTGTGCTACATTGGGTGCTACGCTGTATTTCAAGCTCTAGTGGCAAGTTTTGTACCTTGGTTTTTTTGGTTGCTACGTTGGTTGCTACGTTGGATTTCAAGCTCTAGTGGTAAGTTTTGTACCTTGGTTTTTTTGGTTGCTACGATGGGTGCTACGTTGGATTTCAAGCTTTAGTGGTAAGTTTTGTACCTTGGTGTTTTTTTGTTGCTACGTTGGTTGCTACCGTTGGATTTCAAGCCTAAGTGGTAAGTTGTGTAACCTTGGTGTTTTTTGGATGCTACGATGGGTGCTACGTCGGACTTCAAGCTCATATGGTGCCCAACGTAGCACCCAAAAAACACCATGCTACAATTTGATTTGTATCTTGACATCGCTACCCGTATTTGATGCGCCGGTAGACTGAGTGCTACCTGAGAACGTGACCTGAGACTGGGACGTGATCCGGAACTGGAATCGAGCTCGCTTCCCTTTCAAGCAAGGGGGGAGTGTTGTAGCGAAGGTTAGGCCTGCTACCAGTCTATAATCTTCTCGTAAAATGTACCTTGAATTCAAGTATCTTGACAATCAATACCCGTGTTTGATGCGCCGGTAGACTGAGTGCAACCTGAAAGCTTATGTACTGCCAGCTCTTCCATGACTACCCATGTGAACTGCCAGCTCCTGCATGGCCACCCATGTGATTGCACTCGTACTAAGTAGTGCGCTTTCGTGGTGTTTAGCCTACCCATGTTTGATCTGCCGGTAGACTGAGTGCTACCTGAAAGCTGATACACCATGCACTGTTTCATTTTGGGCTACGCGCAGGCAGCTTACTCGCCAGCCTCCTTTCCCCCGTCCTTGGGACAAGCCCAAAGCTAGTTAGTGCGTCTGAAAGTTTACATTACGGGCACGTCAATGCAATTGAATGCTTTGGGCTAGTGGCTACCTACTGGCTGAATACAACACTTCACATTGATGATCCGACGCACCACACACACCACCACACATACAGACATACCACACACACCACCACACATACCACATACCACCGCGCATACCACACCCACTACACCCACACCCACTCACGCACACATGCATTATCCAACATTTTGCCCCTGCAGGAATTCCGAAGATGATGCCGAGTGTGAACTTGAAATGAGCAGTTTTGTGGTTGAGTTGGGTTGGTTGGTGAAGTTAGTTTGCTCCCCACACCACATACCAACACACGCACCACACACAACGCACGCAACACATGCATTATCCAACATTTTGCCCCTGCAGGAATTCCGAAGATGACGCTGAGCATGCTCTTGAACTGAGCGCTTTGGTGGTTGAGTTGTTTTCGGTTGGGTGATGTTAGTTTGGTCTTGCTGCCCCCCCCACCCACACACATACACACCACACACACACACCACCACACACACGCACACATACATTATCCAACATTTTGCCCCTGCAGGAATTCCGAAGATGATGCCGAGCATGCTTGAAAGTAGCGCTTTGGTGGTTGAGTTGGGTTTGGTTGGGTCAAGTTAGTTTGTTCTTGCTGCCCCCCACCCACCCATCCACCCACCCACCACCACACACACACACGCGCACACATTCATTATCCAACTTATTGGCCCCTGCAGGAATTTTGATGAAGATGATGTCAAGCAAATGAGCTTAAAATTAGCGTTTGGTGGTCGGGATGGGTAGGGTGATGTTAGTTTTTGGTCTTGCTGCGCCCCCCCACCCACCCATCCACCCCCCACCACCACACCCACGCACATATTCATTATCCAACTTATTGCCCCTGCAGGAATTCCGAAGATGACGCCGAGCATGCTCTTGAAATGAGTGCTTTGTACACACTTCTATCTGGTCGCGCAAGGTGAGTCTGATGTCTACCAATGATTCAGCCTCTTCAGTGATTTTATAATGGTCCTAGTGGTAGACCAGATCCGCTAAAGAATGAAGAGTCAGGGATTCGACTCCCCCTTTGGTCGCTCTTGGCGTTGCAGGTCGTCGTCAACGCGATGGTAGCTTGTCCAGTTGAGGTAGAGACCGCTCCCACCCGCGTACGACGGGCTTCCCTTAACACCACGCCCCACCAAGGCGTTATCATTACAATGATTGTTTGGCTACGAGAGCAGAGCAGCAGCTTCTATGAAGCTTATTGGCGGAGCCCCCCCTTCTGGGGGGCGGGAGCCCCCATGTTTACCCATTTGTCCGTCGCATCCATCCCATCTATCTGACCGTGAATGAAGCCCAACACGTCAGCCAACGGTCTCGTACACCTAACCTCGCTTCCGTTGCCACCTTATCGCTCCCGTCCGCGATCACTCTCCGCCATTTTTTAGCGCCGCAGGCGACGCTGCATAGAACTTGTTAAATGTCATGTTACTACTGAAGACGGCAAGCGCCCTTAATGCCTAACGGCTTTAAAGTGTCTTATCCGCTAAGTTGGCTCTGTTGTTTGTGATTGTTTCTGATATCCTTGTTTCTGATATCGCATCGGGGGACTTGGTATTGGAAGACCCCAGGCAGCACAAAGTTGGCTGAAAAACATACAGCCACTTTCTTTGCTATACTATCCGGATACTATCTGTTTTGAGTGGGTCAAAGTTTTGTTTTCTATCTACGAGCAACAGCTTCCCCCCCACCCTTACTCGAGTGTGTGTGGTGGTGGTGGTGGGGTGGATTGTACTTGTACTTGTACTTGACAGCGAAGGCAGCTCCTGTTTTTCTTTCAGCTAGAAGCAGCAGC
Organism: Microglena sp. YARC; assembly: GCA_022414725.1. NCBI lineage: Eukaryota > Viridiplantae > Chlorophyta > Chlorophyceae > Chlamydomonadales > Chlamydomonadaceae > Microglena > Microglena sp. YARC. Next base: position 31,192 of record JAJSRW010001146.1, read on the forward strand.
TTCTAGGCAGCTCCCCTGGCTTGCTATGCAGCCGAAGCCACGACAACACAGAGTATCTGGAAGCTAATATAATCAGCTTTCCAACACTTCTGAAATCTTGAGGCTCAGCCCAGCGGCTGGCTCAGGGAGCTGCTGCTCGTAGCAGAATAGAAAATCCCTGGTTTGATTCCTCCAAATGGTCCTTCCATGTGTCCCCTTGGAATTTGGGTTGAATTTGGTTGGGTTGATTTGAATTTGGTTGGGTTTGATTAGGCTGGGTTTGACTGGGTTGGGTTAGGCTGGGTTGTGTTGTGTGGCTTTTGTTTTGTGTTGCAGCCCTCGTAGGCAAGAAAGAGACACTCTCTATCTTGTGTGACTCTAGACAAGGCTTCTTCCTTTGTGTCCCCTTCAAAAAAAGTTTGGGTTGAGATGGGCTTGAGTCGAATTGTTGGGTATAGGCTGGGTTGGGCTGGGTTGTATTGTGTGGCGTTTGTTTTGTGTTGCAGCCCTCGCTGTCAACAAAAGAAATAACATCACTCTCTATCTTGTGTGCCTCTTCCCAATGGTCCTTCCATGTGTCCCCTTCAAATTTAGGTCGAGTTTGGTTGGGTCGAGTTGAATTTGGTTGGATTGGGTTAGGCTGGGTTGGTCTAGGCTGGGTTGGATTGGGTTGGGCTGGGTTGGGTTGTGTGGCGTTTGTTTTGTGTTGCTGCCCTCGTAGGGAACAAAGAAACAACATAACTCTCGTTCTTGTGTGCCTCTTCCCTTGAGATGGGTTCTTCCATGTGTTACCTTCACATTTGGGTTGAGTTGGGTTGAGTTGAATTTGGTTGGGCTGAGTTGGGTTGGATTGGGTAAAGTGGAGTTACTGTGGTCTTGCTGCCCCCCCCCCCCCACCCACCCACCCACCCCACACCCACACGCCCCCCCACCACCCCACCCACACACACCACTACACACACACCACCACCACACATACACACACAAACCACACACACACCACATGCACCACACACCACCACACACACGCACATACATACACACACATACACACACCACCACCACACGCAAACACACACACCACCACCACACACGTACACACATGCACACAAACACGCACATACGCACACATTCACACATGTACACACATACACACACATGCACACACGTACACACACATACAAACACATACACACACATGCACACACACTCACACATACACATACACACGCGTACACGTAAATGCACATACATATACACACATACATACACGCACACATACGCCTACACGCATGCACACACATACACACACATACACGCACGTGCACACACACACTCACACATACACACACGCAGACACACGCACACGCACACACATACACGCACATGCACACACATATACACACTTGCACACACATACATACATACATACATACATACATACACACACATACACACACCTACACCTACACACACATACACACACATACACACACATGCACACACACATACACACACATACACGCACATGCAAACACACACCCATGCACACACACATACACGCATACACGCACATGCACACACCTACACACACATACACCTACACACACATGCACACACATACACACATATACACACACATTCACACCCATTCACACATATACATACGCATACACGCACATGCACACGCATGCACACATAAATACACATGCACACACACACACACGCACACACACACACACAAACACACACACATACACACACATACACACACATGCACACACAAACATACACACACACATATACACACACAAACATATACACGTACACATACACACACGCGCGCCACCCCTCCCCTCTGCCATGCCCTCTGCAGTCCTTCGATGCACTTGAATAACGTGCGAATTGTGGTGACGACCTTGATATGATAAGCTACTGGTAAGATCTGAATATTGATACATAAATATTAATAGCTGTATGTATGTATATATTTTATTATTATTATTATTATTATTATTTGATACCTTAATATGATGAGCTACTGTTAAGATCTGAATATTTATACATGGATATTAATAGCTAAATGAATGTACATGTATGTTCATTATTTTATTATTATTTGTCTTATTGTTGTTGTTTGTTGTTGTTGTTGTTGTTATTATCATCATTATTATTATATTATTATTATTATTATTATTATTATTATTATTATTATTATTATTATTATTATTATTATTATTTTATTGATACCTTAATATGATGAGCTGCTGGTAAGATCTGTAACGCTTTCATACTGTACCTCTACCTCTTGCGTCCCTAATGCATGTAGGGATACTAACATACATACACTTTACAGTCCATTAGGAACGACACATGTGGGTGCGGGTATGTGGGTGGGGGGTGGGGTGGGGTGGGGGGGCGTAGGAGAGTTGGTGGTGTGGATGAGTGTGTGAGTGTGTGTGTGTAGGGGGGGGGGGGGGGGGGGGGGGGGGGGGGGGGAAGGGTGTGTGTGTATGGTGTAGGGATACAAACAAACATACAGGTTACAGTCAAGTAAGACCGACACCTGTGTACCCTAAGCTGTGTTGCTGAATGATGCTATTCAATGATGCCGAATGATGCTATTCAATGATGCCGAATGATGCTATTCAATGATGCCGAATGATGCTATACGACGATGCCGATGATGCTATTCAATTGATGCTATTCAATGATGCCGAATGATGCTATTCAATGATGCTGATCAATGATGCCGAATGATGCTATTCAATGATGCCGAATGATGCTATTCAATGATGCTATGATGATGCTATTCAATGATGCCGAATGATGCTATTCAATGATGAATGATGCTATTCAATGATTGATGCTATTAATGATGATGCTATTTCAATGATGCCGACTATTCAAGATGCTGAATGATGCCGAATGATGCTATTCAATGAATGATGCTATTCAATGATGCCGAATGATGATTCAATGATGCCGAATGATGCTATTCAATGATGCCGAATGATGCTATTCAATGATGCAATGAAATGATGCCTGGGATGCTGACTCAATGATGCCGAATGATGCTATTCAATGATGCCAAATGATGCTATTCAATGATGCGAATGATGCTATTCAATGATGCTGAATGATGCTATTCAATGATGCCGAAATGATGCTATTCAATGATGCCGAATGATGCTATTCAATGATGCCGGATGCCGAATGATGCTATGATCAATGATGCCGAATGATGCTATTCAATGATGCCGAATGATGCTATTCAATGATGCGGAATGATGCTATTCAATGATGCCGAATGATGCTATTCAATGATGATGCCGAATGATGCTATTCAATGATGCCGAATGATGCTATTCAATGATGCCGAATCAATGATGCCGAATGATGCTATTCAATGATGCCGAATGATGCTATTCAATGATGCTATTCGAATGATGCTATTCAATGATGCTGATGCCGATGATGCTATTCAATGATGCTATTCAATGAATGATGCTATTCAATGATGCCGAATGATGCTATTCAAATGAATGATGCTATTCAATGATGCCGAATGATGCTATTCAATGATGCCGAATGATGCTATTCAATGATGCCGAATGATGCTATTCAATGATGCCGAATGATGCTATTCAATGATGCCGAATGATGCTATTCAATGATGCTATTCAATGATGCTATTCAATGATGCCAATGAATGATGCTATTCAATGATGATGCCGAATGATGCTATTCAATGATGATGCCAATGATGCTATGATGCTATTCAATGATGCCGAATGATGCTATTCAATGATGCCGAATGATGCTATTCAATGATGCCGAATGATGCTATTCAATGATGCCGAATGATGCTATTCAATGATGCCGAATGATGCTATTCAATGATGCCGAATGATGCTATTCAATGATGCTATTCAATGATGCCGAATGATGCTATTCAATGATGCCGAATGATGCTATTCAATGATGCCGAATGATGCTATTCAATGATGCTATTCGAATGATGCTATTCAATGATGCCATGAAATGATGCTATTCAATGATGCCGAATGATGCTATTCAATGATGTGATTATTCAATGATGCCGAATGATGCTATTCAATGATGCCGAATGATGCTATTCAATGATGCTATTGAATGATGCTATTCAATGATTCAATGATGCTATTCAATGATGCCGAATGATGCTATTGAATGATGCCGAATGATGCTATTCAATGATGCCGAATGATGCTATTCAATGATGCCAAATGATGCTATTCAATGATGCCGAATGATGCTATTCAATGATGCCGAATGATGCTATTCAATGATGCCGAATGATGCTATTCAATGATGCCGAATGATGCTATTCAATGATGCCGAATGATGCTATTCATGATGCGAATGATGCTATTCAATGATGCTGAATGATGCTATTCAAATGATGCTGATGCTATTCAATGATGCCGAAATGATGCTATTCAATGATGCCGAATGATGCTATTAATGATGCCGAATGATGCTATTCAATGATGCCGAATGCTATGATGCTATTCAATGATGCCGAATGATGCTATTCAATGATGCCGAAATGATGCTATTCAATGATGCTGAATGATGCTATTCAATGATGCTGATTCTCAATGATGCCGAATGATGCTATTCAATGATGCCGAATGATGCTATTCAATGATGCGAATGATGCTATTCAATGATGCCGATGATGCTATTCAATGATGAATGATTGATCCGAATGATGCTATTCAATGATGAGCCGAATGATGCTATTTCAATGATGCCGAATGATGCTATTCAATGATGCCGAATGATGCTATTCAATGATGCCGAATGATGCTATTCAATGATGCCGAATGATGCTATTCAATGATGCCGAATGATGCTATTCAATGATGCTATTCAATGATGCCGAATGATGCTATGATGCCGAAATGATGCTATTCAATGATGCCGAATGATGATGCTATTAATGATGCCGAATGATGCTATTCAATGATGCCGAATGATGCTATTCAATGATGCCGAATGATGCTATTCAATGATGCTATTCAATGATGCCGAATGATGCTATTTGAATGATTGCCGAATGATGCTATTTAATGATGCCGAATGATGCTATTCAATGATGCCGAATGATGCTATTTAATGATGCCGAATGATGCTATTCAATGATGCCGAATGATGCTATTCAATGATGCCAATGAAATGATGCTATTCAATGATGCTGATTAATGATGCGAATGATGCTATTTCAATGATGCTAATGATGCTATTCAATGATGCCGAATGATGCTATTCAATGATGCCGAATGATGCTATTCAATGATGCCGAATGATGCTATTCAATGATGCCGAATGATGCTAATGATGCTGATGCTATTCAATGATGCCGAATGATGCTATTCAATGATGCTATCAATGATGCTATGCTATTCAATGATGCCGAATGATGCTATTTAATGATGCCGAATGATGCTATTCAATGATGCCGAATGATGCTATTCAATGATGCCGAATGATGCTATTCAATGATGCCGAATGGATGCTAATGATGCTGATGCTATTCAATGATGCCGAATGATGCTATTGAATGACAATGATGCCGATGATGCTATTCAATGATGCTGAATGATGCTATTTCTGAATGAATGATGCCGAATGATGCTATTCAATGATGCCGAATGATGCTAATGATTCAATGATGCCGAATGATGCTATTCAATGATGCTGAAATGATGTATTCAATGATGCCCGAATGATGCTATTCATGATGCCGAATGATGCTATTCAATGATGCTATTCACCGAATGATGCTATTCAATGATGCTGATGCTCAATGATGCTAAATGATGCTATTCAATGATGCTGAATGATGCTATTCAATGATGCCGAATGATGCTATTCAATGATGCCGAATGATGCTATTCAATGATGCCGAATGATGCTATTCAATGATGCCGAATGATGCTATTCGAAACTGATGATGCTATTCAATGATGCCGAATGATGCTATTCAATGATGCCGAATGATGCTATTCAATGATGCTATTCAATGATGCCGAATGATGCTATTCAATGATGCCGAATGATGCTATTCAATGATGCCGAATGATGCTATTCAATGATGCCGAATGATGCTATTCAATGATGCCGAATGATGCTATTCGATGCCGATGATGCTATTCAATGATGCGAATGATGCTATTCAATGAATGATGCTATTCAATGATGCCGAATGATGCTATTCAATGATGCTGAATGATGCTATTCAATGATGCCGAATGATGCTATTCAATGATGCCGAATGATGCTATTCAATGATGCCGAATGATGCTATTCATGAAATGATGCTATTCAATGATGCCGAATGATGCTATTCAATGATGCCGAATGATGCTATTCAATGATGCCGAATGATGCTATTCAATGATGCTATTCAATGATGCCGAATGATGCTATTCAATGATGCTATTCAATGAAATGATGCTATTCAATGATGCCGAATGATGCATCAATGATGCCGATGATGCTATTCAATGATGCCGAATGATGCTATTCAATGATGCCGAATGATGCTATTCAATGATGCGAACTATCAATGAATCCGAATGATGCTATTCAATGATGCCGAATGATGCTATTCAATGATGCGAATGATGCTATTCAATGATGCCTGAATTCATGATGCCGAATGATGCTATTCAATGATGCCGAATGATGCTATTCAATGATGCCGAATGATGCTATTCAATGATGCCGAATGATGCTATTCAATGATGCCGAATGATGCTATGCTGATTCAATGATGCGAATGATGCTATTCAATGATGCCGAATGATGCTATTCAATGATGCCGAATGATGCTATTCAATGATGCCGAATGATGCTATTCAATGATGCCGAATGATGCTATTCAATGATGCCGAATGATGCTATTCAATGATGCCGAATGATGCTATTCAATGATGCCGAATGATGCTATTCAATGATGCCGAATGATGCTATTCAATGATGCCGAATGATGCTATTCAATGATGCTGAATGATGCTATTTGAATGATGCCGAATGATGCTATTTGATGATGCCGAATGATGCTATTCAATGATGCCGAATGATGCTATTCAATGATGCCGAATGATGCTATTCAATGATGCCGAATGATGCTATTCAATGATGCCGAATGATGCTATTCAATGATGCCGAATGATGCTATTCAATGATGCCGGAATGATGCTATTCAATGATGCCGAATGATGCTATTCAATGATGCCGAATGATGCTATTCAATGATGCCGAATGATGCTATTCAATGATGATGATGCTATTCAATGGATGCCGAATGATGCTATTCAATGATGCCGAATGATGCTATTCAATGATGCCGAATGATGCTATTCAATGATGCCGAATGATGCTATTCAATGATGCCGAATGATGCTATTCAATGATGCCGAATGATGCTATTCAATGATGCTGAATGATGCTATTCAATGATGCCGAATGATGCTATTCAATGATGCCGAATGATGCTATTTCCAATTGATGCCGAATGATGCTATTCATGATGCCGAATGATGCTATTCAATGATGCCGAATGATGCTATTTCAATGATGCCGAATGATGCTATTCAATGATGCCGAATGATGCTATTCAATGATGCCGAATGATGCTATTCAATGATGCTATTCAATGATGCCGAATGATGCTATTCAATGATGCCGAATGATGCTATTCAATGATGCCGAATGATGGCTATTCTATTCAATGATGCCGAATGATGCTATTCAATGATGCCGAATGATGCTATTCAATGATGCCGAATGATGCTATTCAATGATGCCGAATGATGCTATTCAATGATGCTATTCAATGATGCCGAATGATGCTATTCAATGATGCCGAATGATGCTATTCAATGATGCCGAATGATGCTATTCAATGATGCTGATGCTGATGCTATTCAATGATGCCCGAATGATGCTATTCAATGATGCCGAATGATGATTCAATTATGCCGAATGATGCTATTCAATGATGCCGAATGATGCTATTCAATGATGCCGAATGATGCTATTCAATGATGCCGAATGATGCTATTCAATGATGCCGAATGATGCTATTCAATGATGCTGAATGATGCTATTAATGATGCGAATGATGCTATTCAATGATGCCGAATGATGCTATTCAATGATGCTATTCAATGAATGATGCTATTCAATGATGCCGAATGATGCTATTCAATGATGCCGAATGATTTAATGATGCCGAATGATGCTATTCAATGATGCTGAATGATGCTATTCAATGATGCCGAATGATGCTATTTAATGATGCCGAATGATGCTATTCAATGATGCCGAATGATGCTATTCAATGATGCCGAATGATGCTATTCAATGATGCCGAATGATGCTATTCATGATGCCGAATGATGCTATTCAATGATGCCGAATGATGCTATTCAATGATGCCGAATGATGCTATTCAATGATGCCGAATGATGCTATTCAATGATGCCGAATGATGCTATTCAATGATGCCGAATGATGCTATTCAATGATGCCGAATGATGCTATTTAATGATGCCGAATGATGCTATTCAATGATGCCGAATGATGCTATTCAATGATGCCGAATGATTGATGCTATTCAATGATTGCCGAATGATGCTATTCAATGATGCTGAATGATGCTATTCAATGATGCCCGAATGATGCTATTTGAATGATGCCGAATGATGCTATTCAATGATGCTGAATGATGCTATTCAATGATGCCGAATGATGCTATCTATTCAATGATGCCGAATGATGCTATTCAATGATGCCGAATGATGCTATTCAATGATGCCGAATGATGCTATTCAATGATGCCGAATGATGCATTGATGATGCAATGATGCCGAATGATGCTATTCAATGATGCGAATGATGCTATTCAATGATGCCGAAATGATGCTATTCAATGATTCAATGATGCCGAATGATGCTATTCAATGATGCCAAATGAATGATGCTATTGAATGATGCAATGATGCTATTCAATGATGCCGAATGATGCTATTCAATGATGCTATCTCAATGAATGATGCTATTCAATGATGCCGAATGATGCTATTCAATGATGCTCGAATGATGCTATTCAATGATGCCAATGATGCCGAATGATGCTATTCAATGATGCGAATGATGCTATTCAATGATGCCGAATGATGCTATTCAATGATGCCGAATGAAATGATGCTATTCAATGATGCCGAATTCAATGATGCTATGATCAATGATGCCGAATGATGCTATTCAATGATGCCGAATGATGCTATTCAATGATGCCGAATGATGCTATTCAATGATGCTATTCAATGAATGATGCTATTCAATGATGCCGAATGATGCTATTCAATGATGCCGAATGATGCTATTCAATGATGCCGAATGATGCTATTCAATGATGCCGAATGATGCTATTCAATGATGCCGAATGATGCTATTCAATGATGCCGACGAATGATGCTATTCAATGATGCCGAATGATGCTATTCAATGATGCGAATGATGCTATTCAATGATGCCGAATGATGCTTTTTGATGCCGAATGATGCTATTCAATGATGAATGCTATGCTGAATGATGCCGAATGATGCTATTCAATGATGCCCGAATGATGCTATTCAATGATGCTGATTATTCAATGATGCCGAATGATGCCGAATGATGCTATTTAATGATGCCGAATGATGCTATTCAATGATGCCGAATGATGCTATTCAATGATGCCGAATGATGCTATTCAATGATGCCGAATGATGCTATTCAATGATGCCGAATGATGCTAATTCAATGATGATGCCGAATGATGCTATTCAATGATGCCGAATGATGCTATTCAATGATGCCGAATGATGCTATTCAATGATGCCGAATGATGCTATTCAATGATGCGAATGATGCTATTCAATGATGCTATTCGAATGGATGATGCTATTCAATGATGCCGAATGATGCTATTCAATGATGCCGAATGATGCTATTCAATGATGCCGAATGATGCTATTCAATGATGCTGAATGATGCTATTCAATGATGCCGAATGATGCTATTCAATGATGCCAGAATATGATGATGCCGAATGATGCTATTCAATGATGCCGAATGATGCTATTCAATGATGCCGAATGATTGCTATTCAATGATGCCGAATGATGCTATTCAATGAATGCTGAATGATGCTATTCAATGATGCTATTCAATGAATGATGCTATTCAATGATGCCGATGATGCTATTCAATGATGCCGAATGATGCTATTCAATGATGCCGAATGATGCTATTCAATGATGCCGAATGATGCTATTCAATGATGCCGAATGATGCTATTCAATGATGCCGAATGATGCTATTCAATGATGATGCTATTAATGATGCCGAATGATGCTATTCAATGATGCCGAATATTCAATGATGAATGATGCATATTCAATGATGCCTATTCAATGATGCCGAATGATGCTATTCAATGATGCCGAATGATGCTATTCAATGATGCCTGAATGATGTATTCAATGATGCCGAATGATGCTATTCATGATGATGAATGATGCTATTTCAATGATGCCGAATGAATGATGCTATTCAATGATGCCGAATGATGCTATTCAATGATGCCGAATTTGCCGAATGATGCTATTCAATGATGCCGAATGATGCTATTCAATGATGCGAATGATGCTAATGATGATGCTATTCAATGATGCGAATGATGCTATTCAATGATCCGAATGATGCTATTTGAATGATGCCGAATGATGCTATTTGAATGATGCTGATAATGATGCCGAATGATGCTATTCAATGAATGCTATTCAATGATGCGAATGATGAATGAAATGATCTATTATGATGCCGAATGATGCTATTCAATGATGCCGAATGATGCTATTCAATGATGCCGATGATGCTATTCAATGATGCCGAATGATGCTATTCAATGATGCCGAATGATGCTATTCAATGATGGATGATGCCGAATGAGCTATTCAATGATGCCGAATGATGATGCTATTCAATGATGCCGAATGATGCTATTCAATGATGCCAATGAATGATGCTATTCAATGATGCCGAATGATGCTATCGTATTCAATGATGCCGAATGATGCTATTTCAAATGATGCCGAATGATGCTATTCAATGATGCCGATGAATGATGCTATTCAATGATGCCGAATGATGCTATTCAATGATGCCGAATGATGCTATTCAATGATGCCGAATGATGCTATTCAATGATGCCGAATGATGCTATTCAATGATGCCGAATGATGCTATTCAATGATGCGAATGATGCTATTCAATGATGCCGAATGATGCTATTCAATGATGCCGAATGATGCTATTTCAATGATGCCGAATGATGCTATTCAATGATGCCGAATTGATGCTATTCAATGATGCGAATGATGCTATTCAATGATGCGAATGATGCCATTTAATGATGCCGAATGAATGCTATTCAATGATGCCGAATGATGCTATTCAATGATGCGAATGATGCTATTCAATGATGGCCGAATGATGCTATTCAATGATGCCGAATGATGCTATTCAATGATGCGATGATGCTCAATGATGCTACGCCGAATGATGCTATTCAAATGATGCGATGATGCTATTCAATGATGCTGAATGATGCTATTCAATGATGCCGAATGATGCTATTCAATGATGCTGAATGATGCTATTCAATGATGCCGAATGATGCTATTCAATGATGCGGAATGATGCTATTCAATGATGCGAATGATGCTATTCAATGATGCGAATGATGCTATTCAATGATGATGCGAATGATGCTATTCAATGATGCCGAATGATGCTATTCAATGATGCCGAATGATGCTATTCAATGATGCCGAATGATGCTATTCAATGATGCCGAATGATGCTATTCATGATGCCGAATGATGCTAATTCAATGATGCGAATGATGCTTATTCAATGATGCTATTCAATGCCGAATGATGCCGAATGATGCTATTCAATGATGCTCGAATGATGCTGATTTAATGATGCCGAATGATGCTATTCAATGAATGCCCGAATGATGCTATTCAATGATGCCGAATGATGCTATTCAATGATGCCGAATGATGCTATTCAATGATGCGAATGATGCTATTCAATGATGCCGAATGATGCTATTCAATGATGCGAATGATGCTATTCAATGATGCCGAATGATGCTATTCAATGATGCGATGGATGCTATTCAATGATGCATGATGCTATTCAATGATGCCGAATGATGCTATTCAATGAGGCTGCCGAATGATGCTATTCAATGATGCGAATGATCCCGAATGATGCCGAATGATGGCTATTCAATGATGCCGATGATGCTATTCAATGATGCTGAATGATGCTATTATTCACCGAATGATGCTATTCAATGAGCGAATGATGCTATTCAATGATGCCGAATGATGCTATTCATGATGCCGAATGATGCTATGCGAATGATGCTATTCAATGATGCCCGAATGATGGCTATTCAATGATGCCGAATGATGCCATTCAATGATGCAATGATGCCGAATGATGCTTTCAATGATGCGAAACTGATGCATTCGCCGATTGCTATTGCAATGAATGGATTCTATTATCAATTGATGCCGAATTGATGTTATTCAATGATGCTGATTTATTCATTGATGCCGGATGATTTATTCAATGATGCTATTCAATGAATGCCGGAATGATGCTTATTGATGGATGCCAATGATGCTATTCAAGGATGCCGAGATGTATTGCTATTAACAAGGCCGAATGATGCATTCAATGATGCTAATTCAATGAATGCCGAATTATTCATGCTATTCAATGATACGGAATGATGCTATTTGGAATGATGCGAATGATGCTTAATTTAATGAGCCCGAAGATGCTATTCAATGATGCCGATGATGCTATTGCCGAATGATGCTATCCAATGATGCGCGAATGATGCTATTCAATGATGCCGATGATGCTATTCCAAGATGCCTATTCAATGATGCCGAATTGATGCAATTCAATGATGCCGATGAATGCTATTCAATGATGCCGAATGATGCTATTCAATGAAATGATGCATTTCCATGAATTCAATGATGCTATTCAATTCAAATATGCCGAATGATGCTATTCAATGGATGCCCGAATGAATGCTATTCATGAAGCGAATGATGCATTCAATGATGCTATTCATGATGCGAGCGTATTCAATGATGCGAATGATGCTATTCAATGAGCCGATGATGCATTCCAATGATGCCGAATGATGCTATTCAATGATGCCGAATGATGCTATTCAATGATGCCGAATTGCTATCAATGTGCCTATTCAATGATGCTATGCATTCAATGATGCCGAATGATGCTATTCAATGAATGCTGATGATGCTATACATGAATGATGCTATTTCGGAATGAGCTATTTATCTGAAATGGATGATCGAATGAGCTATTCATGATGCCAAATGCTATTCAATGAAGATGCTATGCCAATCCGAATTTGATGATGCGAATGGATGCTATTCAATGATGCCAAATGATGCTATCAATGATGCTTTCACGGAATTTCACTGAGCTATTTGCTAATGAATGCTATTCCAATGATCCGAATGATGGCTATTCAATGCTAATGCTTTCAATGATGCCTGAATGAGGGGCAGATATATTAATGATGCCGGTAAATGGATGCTATTCAATGATGCGAAAGAATGCCGAATGATGCTATTCAAATGATTCCGAATGATGCTATTCAATGATGCTATGATGCTATTCATGATGCCGAATGATGCTATTTCAATGATGCCGAATGGATGGCTAATTCATGAATGATGCGCGAATGATGCTATTCTGAATGGCCGCACGAATGATACTTGCTTCACTGATGCCCGAATGATTGCTATTCAATTGATGTGAATGATGCTATTCTGATGCCTGAATGATGCTATTCAATGATGCGAATGAATGCATTAATTCAATGATGCCAAATGATGCTATTCAAATGAATGCCGAATGATGCTATTTCAACTGAGCCGGGAATGATGCTATCAAAATATGCCGAATGTATGCTATTCAATGGTGATTTCCGAATGATGCTATTCAATGATGCCGAAATTGATGCTTTTTTAATGATGCTGGGCACGAATGCTATTTTAATGTTCCTTATATTCTATTTGAATTTTTTGGCTGAATGGCGCTATTTCAAATGTGCTTGAATGGCGCTATTTGAATGATGGCTGATTTGGCGGCTAATCAAATGATGCTGTTGGCGGCTATTCAAATGGATGCTGAATGGCGCTATTTGAATGCTACTTACAATAATGCTGAATGGTGCTCTGACAATAATGCTGAATGGTGCTACTAACAATAATGCTGGAATGGCGGCTATTTTTAAATGATGCTGAATGGGTATTTGAATGCTACTATAATAATGCTGAATGGTGCTATTTGAATGATGCTGAATGGCGCTATTTGAATCGCTTAGCTACAAAAATGCTGGAATGGTGCATATTTGAATGATGCATGAATGGTGCTATTTTGAATGATGCTGAATGGCGCTAATTTGAATGCTAACTCGGCGTGGATAACCATATTGGTAGACAAACCGCGGCAATTTGCTGGACGTTGTGTAGTTTAGCAGCAAAATGCTGAATGGTGCTATTTGAATGCATGCTGAATTGGCGGCTATTTGAATGATGCTGAATGGCGGCTATCTTGAATGGCTACTACAATAATGGGCTGAATGTGCTATTTGAATGTGCTGGAATGGCGGGCTATTTTGAATGCTACTGACATAATGCTGAATGCTACAAATAATGCTGAATGGTGCTATTTGATGATGCTGAATGGCGCTATTTGAATGCTAGCTACAATTAATGCGATGGTGCTATTGTGAATGATGCTGAATGGCGGTAATTTGAATGATGCTGAATGGCGCTATCTGAATGTGCTACTAAATATGCTGAATGGTGCTATTTGATAATGCTGAATGGTGTTTTGAATGATTGGTCTGGAATTGGCGCTATTTGAATGCTAACTACATAATGCTGATGTGCTATTTGAATGATGCTGAATGGCGCTATTTAAATGATGCTGAATAGCGCTATTTGAATGCTACTACATATGTATGGTGGTATTTGAATGATGCTGAATGGGCTATTTGAATGGCTAGCTATGCAATAATCGCTGAATGGTGCTTATTTGATGCCGAATTGATGCTAGTTCAATGATGCCGAA